>LVTN01002324.1:0-18870 GCA_001649415.1 Musa itinerans
TCATCATCAAAATTCGAGATTCAACAAGAAGATCAGTAGTAGAAGCCAGTGGCCTCGAGTGAAGAGGAATCAGGAGTGGACGTAGGCCATGACGATCGAACCACTATAAATTCAGTGTAGTCTGTTTGCATTTTTGTTCTCAATTTTATTCTCATATTACAAACTGATTTACTTGATTACTACTTTCACTATGCTTACGAACGCGCTTTCAATTTAAACTCATCTTTCTGATACGAGCTTTATCGAATGATATTTTCAAATTGACGTAATTTTTCGTAAGCACTAATTCACCCCCCCCTCATAGTGCCGACTTGATCCTAACACAAGGCACATGATGAACTTGATGAACATAAGAACAACCTTCCACAGAACATGAAGGATTTGATACTTAGAATAAAAGACCACTCAAGCAAAAGCTCAAGTGATGATGACTTTGAACTTCTCACAAGCAAATTTAAAAGTTCATAAAACAAGAATAAAAAAATAAAAATAAATTCAAAAAGAAGAAGCTACCAAAGAAGAAAAAAACACTCAATGCTACTTGGGATGATTTGAGTGCATTCGAAGACGAAGAGTAAATCAATGAAGACGAAGTGACGAACTTCGCTTTAATGGCTCTCGACAATGAGGTAAATAATTCAAACGAATCTTCTTTATCTTATAATGAATTATTCAATACCTTTAATGATTTATTTGATAATTTTAAATTAGTTAATAAAAAGTATAAATTGTTAAAAAAAAGGAGCATACTTCTCTTGCTAGTGAATTTGAAAAATTAAAAAATAGCATGATAATTGCATGTTAACTCATTGCACTAAATGTGAAGAGTTAGACTTAGTTGTGAATGAAAATTTATTACTAAAACAAACGTTAGAAAATTTTAAAATTGATAGTAAATCATTAAACATGATTCTTACTAATAAGGGTTATGTACATAGAAAAGTGGGAATCAGTTTTGTGAGTAGCAACACTCAACAAAAATCGACTTTATTTGTTAAAGGGCCCACATTACATGTTTTCCATAAAACTAAATATAATTTTATGGTAGGTGTAGATATTTTGTATATAAATGTCTATTCAAAAAGTATGGCTTATATAAGTTGGTTTGGGTTCCTAAAGGAATCATGAATGACTTAATGCCAAAAGCTAAGAATGATAGATCAAACCATGAGGGACCTAAAGCTAAATAGGTATCTAGAATAAACCCACCCTTCTTATAAACTTCTCTAAAATCAAAAGCTAGGAGCAAAAATAATATTTTGATAGTAGATGCTCAAGGCTTACGACCATAGATTCAAAACACTTCACAAAGCTCACTAGCCGAAACAAAATAATTTTGAAAATGTTTTATGTTTAAATCATGTTTGATGATTTAATTATGCATGATGATTTAAAGTAATGATGATTTTTGTGATTTATGGTTTATTGATCTTGATGATTTCTGTGATGAAATTTGCTTTTTCGGTTTTAAACAATAATGCATGTTTTGATTTGGCATAAAAGACAAAGGTATGCTTGTATGAAATAAATCATATAAATTGAAAAAACTAAAAAGGGAATGCATTTTGAAAATTTCTCTATCTCTATCTTATCGATTTTTTTATAAAAAATTGATAAATCTATTTATGTCATTTTGAATCTCTTGAAAGTGATTTGATGATTTGAATTTGAATAAGTTTTATCGTAATCATGATCTTGATTTCTCGATATTTGATACTTGATATTTTTTTTATAAATCAAGATCTCTTACTATTTATTCTCATATGATTCTTGTCTTTTATTTAAGAGGATCTTTTCTATATAAAGCATAAGATTTCTTATACATGAATCAAAATATTCTACCATTTTATTCTCCTATGTTTCTTTTTATTATTTTTTAAATAGGAGAATTATCCATATGAATTATGGTTTCTCTTTATTTCTCAAAATTATAACTTGAGAATTTTTTATGAATCAAGTATTGAATCTCGGATTTTAATGATGAAACCAATTAATAAAGTTATGATCTAATGTGTGTTTAAGTGACGCAGGACTAGCTTTGATCATGAAGAGATAATTAAAGTAGGAAGAATCAATATTAGGCCAGAGTAGAACATGTCAAAAGATTGGACGTCGAGCCGAAGGATCGGTCGACGTATCGGCATAAGGCTTCGTGCCATGAGTTCGGGCATCGGGCCTAGAAGAGCGGATATTGCACCAAGGAGATTAGGGTTGCAGAGGTCAACATGCTAATTGGGCAAAAGGCCGCAAAAGAGGATGATGTGCTGAAGGATTGGATGAAGCATCGATGAACCAATAACATGCCAGACAATATGTGATTAATGCTTTATAATAATTGTCTAGATCGAAGTAGTTTTAGTTGTAATTGGATTGGTTTAGAATATAATTAAGCCAACTTAATTATGGGTCAACTGGGCCCAAATTGGGGTTGTTTTAGGTCAAGAGAAAGGCACATTCAGTGACCCAAAAGTTGGGTCAGGCAATGGCACCGTCGGTACAGGCGATGGCACCACTAGAGGTTTAGTCTCCAGGACACAGTCTTTGAGACTATATCAGGCGGTAATACCACAAGACTGGGCAATGGTACCACCCAGAATCAATGCTGCAGGTGGTAGTACCGTCCAACATAAGCGGCGGTATCGCCAGGATTCGGGAAATCCGGGATAAGACCTTTTTTGGCTCTAATTTTGAAGTCATTTGGGGTCTATAAATACCCCAGCTATTCCTACATAGAAAAGCATGAATTTGAGCAAAAGTGAGGGAAAGAATACTTGAGTAAAAATTATAATCTCTCTAGATTAGTAAGTCTCTTCCTCCTAGAGTTAGAATGTCTATAGGGGAGAAGTGAGGTCTAAAAGAGATGTGTGAAGGTTCTCTCCAGAGCCTGTGAAAAGGAGAAAAGAGTTGTAAGAGTAGTTGATCTTCACCCATTGAAAGAAGATCAGTAGTAGAAGCCAGTAGCCTCAAGTGAAGAGGAATCGAGAGTGGATGTAGGTCACAATGACCGAACCACTATAAATTTGTTTTGCATTTACTTTGAGCTTTTTATTTTCATTGCAAACTGATTTCTTACTTTCACTATGCTTATAAACATGCTTTCAAGTTAACATCTTTCTGATACGATTTTATCGAACGAGATTTTCGAATCAACGTAATTTTTCGTAAGTACTAATTCAACCCCCCCCCTCTTAGTGCCGACTTGGTCCTAACATCAAGATCGTTTACTATGATTCCATCTTTTCACTATTTGATTTATCCAAAAAAATTATAATTTGTCTCTTGATATTCACAACTTGAAATTTGTATTCATGAATTGTATGTCTCATCACCAAGTTAATTTTTCTTGATATATTTTATGTGATGATTTGAAAAATGATGTAAAGGAAAATTTTTTACGCTATTGTAACCTTCTCTTCTTTTTTAACAATGATAAAATGAGAGAAATAAAATTGCTAGCATCTCATTAAAACTATAATTGCTAGCTTGAATGTTAAACTTAGGCATGTTAAATCTCCCAAATACATAAATTCTTCTTATACATTGGACCATGATCTTGATTTTTCAATTTTTATGACTTGAGTTTTCCTATAAATCAAGATTTTTCCTTTAACTAAAGAAGAGATGTATTCAAATTAATCATGATATGTCACTTGACTTCTTGATATTTATGACTTGAATTTTATTATGTACAATTGCCTTATATTTATGATTTGTATATGTCATTATTATATGATTGAATCATTGATATAAAAAAAGGAGAAAAATTGTACTATTATATTCTTCCTCTCTACTTCTTTCTTTTTGACAATGACAAAGGGGAAGAAAGATTTGATAGCTTGCACAATTCAAGAAGAAGCAAAAACTTTTAAACTTGCAAAAATTTCTAGCTTGCATATCGCAAAGAAAAGAGAAAAGTGCTAGATTACACATCTTAAGAAGCAAAACTTGCAAACTTATCTCAAAAGAGAAGCAAGAATTGCTAGCTTGCAATATCAAGAGAAGCAAAAGAGCTATCATGCCCATCTTAAGAAGCAAAGATTTGTTAACTTGCACAATACAAAATTATTGCTAGCTTGTATGTTGTAAAACTTGCATATCTCAAAACTTTACTAGATGCACTTCTCCTTTTTGTTGACGACAAAGGGGGAGATGATATGATGATAAGTTGAATCGTGCATGATTGGATGTACTTTTATGTTTTAAAATAATGCATGATATTTTGAATTTAAAGGTTAATTTTGATATGCCATATTGATATGGGGAGTTTGGTTTAAACTCCGTAATCAATTGGTTGTCATCATCAAAAAGAGGGAGATTGTTGAATCTCAGATTTTGATATTGAAATCAATTGATGAGTTTACGATCTAATCTGCATTTTGAGTGATGCAGGATTAACTTTGATCAGAAAAGACAAATTGATTAAAGCAAGAGGAATCGGACATTGGGTTGGAGTGGAACATGTCAGAAGATTGGATGTCGAGCCGGAGGATCGGTCGACGTATCGACAGAAAGCTTCGTGCCATGAGTTCAGGCATTGGACCAAAAGGATCGGATATTACGCCAAGGAGATCAAATGTTACGGAGGTCAACGTATCGATTGGGCAATACGTCGCAAGAGAGGACGATGCGTCGAAAAGATCGAACGAAGCACCGAATGAAACAATGATATGCCGGACAACATAGAATTCATGCTTGTAATTGTGTGTGTCTAGATCGAGTTAGTTAGGTCTAATTTAGTTGGTTTTGGGATGAAATAATCTCAATTCAATTATGGGCCAATTGGGCTTGAATCATGGTTGAATTGGGCCTACTGTTTGGCCTAGTGTCTTGTAGCAGGGTTTGGCGGTGATACTGTCAGACTAGGTGGTGGTACCACTTAGACATAGTCTCCCATATTGTGTCAAGCGGTGGTACCATCCACTATCAATGCTACAAGCGGTGGTACCGCCCAACACAAGCGGTAGTACCGCCAAAACTCGGGAAACTCGGGATAAGATATTTTTTAGCTTCCTTTTTGAAGTCATTTGGGGTCTATAAATACCCCAGCTATTCCTGCATAGATATACAAGAATTCAGCATAAAGAGAAAAGAATTCTAAGTTGAAAAAGTGTTGTAATCTCTCTAAGTTTAGTGAGTCTCTTCCTCCTAGAGTTAGAAGGTTTTTAAGTGAGGAATAAGGTCTAAAAGAAAAAGATGTGTAAAGGTTCTCTCCTGAGCCTATAAAAAGGAGAAAGAGTATAAAAGAGTAGTTGATCTTCGCTCGTTGAAAGAAGATCGGTAGTGAAAGTCGATGACCTCGAGTGAAGAGGAATTAAGAGTAGATGTAGGTTACGACCAAGTTTGCATTTACTTGACGCTTTTCATTAATATTACAAACTAATTTATTTATTCACGATACTTATGAATGCTTTCAAATTAAACTCATCTTTCCGATATGGGCTTTATCGAATGAAAGTTTTCAAACCGATATTTTTAACGTAAGTACTAATTTACCCTCCTTAATGTTGACTCGATCCTAACATCCACAATAGTTCTCCATGTCAACTCTACGAGAAGGATATGCAATTTGGATGTTAAACCTGACAAAAATAACCCATTCCTAAGATAGGTATTATCAAAGAGGGGATTAGCCAAAGCAAAATTAAAAGGCATATGCAAGCCGGAGGTGGAAAGGCATAATTGACCTCAATTAGATCAGAACTTTGAAGTTATATATATATATATATATATATATATAAGAAGTAATGATATGGTGACTCATGTAATAGTATGATGCGAATCTTATGGTGTGTGCTTTAGGTGCAAATTTATTAAGCGAGTCGTCACTTTATATGTGAGGATTTAAGCTTTTATACCGGAAAGCGGTTCTTTACTTAATTATATATTTCATATAGAAAATGGAAGCATCTTACTCATAAGCGTCAGGATGGCCGAGTGGTCTAAGGCGCCAGACTCAAGTTCTGGTCTTCATGAGAGCGCGTGGGTTCAAATCCCACTTGACACTTAATACCCAATAGGATCCAACTATTTGGTTTAAGATTGCTTTAAATTTTTACAACGATGATTATTTGCATGATTTAGATTACCTTTTTCTTTTTCTCCCAATGGGATCCAACTATTTAGTTTACGTAATTAAGATTACTTTAAATTTTTGCAACCACAGCATCGATGATTACTTTGCATGATTTAGATTCCTTACTTCCTTTTGTTTGACTCAAACCCCGCATTAGTGTATTAATACTTAATACCCAATAGGATCCAACTATTTGGTTTACGTAATTAAGATTGCTTTAAATTTTTGCAACCATAGCATCCAACGACGATTACTCTGCATGATTTAGATAACCTTTTTCTTTTTCTCCCAATGAGATCCAACTATTTAGTTTACGTAATTAAGATTGCTTTAAATTTTTGCAACCATAGCATCCAATGACGATTACTCTAATACTTTTTTCTTTTTCTCCCAATGGGATCCAACTATTTAGTTTACATAATTAAAATTACTTTAAATTTATGCAACCACAGCATCCAACGATGATTACTCTGCATGATTTAGATTCCTTACTTCCTTTTATTTGGCTCAAACCCCGCATTAGTGTATTAATACTTTTTTCTTTTTCTCCCAATGGGATCCAACTATTTAGTTTACATAATTAAGATTGCTTTAAATTTTTGTAACCATAGCATCCAACGACAATTACTCTGCATGATTTAGATTATCTTTTTCTTTTTCTCCCAATGGGATCCAATTATTTAGTTTACGTAATTAAGACTGCTTTAAATTTTTGCAACCATAGCATCCAACGACGATTACTCTGCATGATTTAGATTACTTACTTCCTTTTGTTTGGCTCAAACTCTGCATTAGTGTACTAATACTTTTTTCTTTTTCTCCCAATGGGATCCAATTATTTAGTTTACATAATTAAAATTACTTTAAATTTATGCAACCATAGCATCGAACAACGATTACTCTGCATGATTTAGATTCCTTATTTCCTTTTGTTTGGCTCAAACCCCGTATTATTGTATTAATACTTTTTTCTTTTTCTCTCAATCGAATCCAACTATTTAGTTTACATAATTAAGATTACTTTAAATTTATGCAACCACAGCATCCGACGATTACTCTGATTTAGATTACTTGCTTCTTTTTGTTTGGCTCAAACCCCGCATTAGTGTACATAGCTAAGATTATTTTTAGTTGCTACCCTCGTCATCGTATGTCAACGCTATAAAGCCATTATGCTTATGAACTCGGTGCTAGCAATGATTTGTCGTAAAGTCACGAGATGTTGATGACCTTTTCCTGTTAAGATCAGACGGCCCAACTGCTTTTAGTGATGACGACTGGTGCCATGTCACAGATAGGAGACTGAGATGGACAAGCTCTTTTCCATGCCCCCGCGCTGTGAAACAATGGAGAGCGGGACTTCGGTCGGTCCATACGTCACATCATCGTTATCTCAAGGTTTAATACCTGGACACGTGTTCTTTAGATATTGGCTTAACTACTGGACCCCGTCAAACAGATTGTCTTCCTAGTTTGCACGAGGATACCGCTGCGTGGCGAGTTACGACTGGACGAAGACCACTCTTGAGGATCACGGGAGCACGCCGCAAGCAGAGCCGTCCGATTTGGAAATCGTAGCGTAGTTGCTTTCATGAGCGCCGTTTCGTTTGGTTTCGTCTTCTTCGGGCCGGCTCCGTGGGCGGGCGGTCTCCCTCCTCCGTTCGCTGAGAGCCAAGCCCTCTGTTGCTGCTTTTTCGATCGGCTGGCCGTTCTTTCCCCGCCGTCTGTCGTAGAGGTAAGCTCTCTCTTCTCTACTTCATTGATCCGTTCTTCCATAGCTCTGGAGGGCAGAAGAAATGCTAGCTTCTCTTAGGGTTTTGATCGTTTCAAGGATTAGCAGTCTAAGTTAAACTGATTTCTCATGGTTGATTAGTAGCACATCTTTTGTTTTTGTGGTGATTTTGCACTATTTTTTGGCTTTCCAGATCAAGTTGTAGCGTTTTCCTTATTGCCAGCCTTGTTTCTGGTTTCCTTTCTTCGTTTGTGGAAGAAATCCAACTTTCCTGATGCATCTCTGGATGTTCCGATGAAGAGATTGGAACATTAGACTATATGCCTTACAGTCTACCAGAAGGAACGAGGAAGGGAATTGTTGGGGCATTGTCTGGTACGACAAAATTAGGTCTCCGTAATGTTCCTTGTGTAAATGGACTCCAAAAGCATGCCGGTGGCCAAAGCCTCATCTGAGGAAGTTGATGTGACGGGGATCACCAAGATGGAGTCTGTGCTCAGGTTGAAGGAAGTGGAGAATGGTGGGCAAGCAATCTACGGGCAGGCTCCCTTGGTGGAGGACAATGACCACCCAGAAGTTCGAGATGATGCATTCATCGAGCTCATCGGTGGAAGGGAAGTTTATCCTCCGACACCCTCTCCGGATAGAGATAGTTCGGAGCCTCCCTCCTCTTCCGACCAATCCGAGGAGCTTGATTCCATTCTGGACTGCCGGACACCATCGGGAAACATCTTTGATCCGTTTGCTCCTGGGCCAGAAGAACTGGTTTTTGCCCCCAGAAAGAAGATGCTGAAGGGAACCCAAGTACCTCCTCGGCGGCAGCTCAACTTCAATGACTGTGGTGATTCCAATCAACAGGTCAAACACAATGTTGCTGAAGATGCTGTCGAGGAAGATGACCTATTGGAGTTGTTTTTTCGATCATTTCTCGAACTGATTGTTCTAAATCGGATACAGGAGACATCGGTTAAGAACTTTCCGCTTCATGGTGACACTTCTGAATGTCTCAAGACACCCATTTTATTACCTTTGCTAACAGGGGTTGCAGGGACATGCCCTCCTGCACCCAGGAGAGAAGCAGCAAAATCAAGGACGTTCAGGCTTGGAGTATGCCGAAAGCTTGAGTTCGGGACCGGCTTGACTTGATCATTCCAGCTCTCCTGACGAAAATTACAGGTAAAGAGCTTTTGTTATGGTGCGCATTTGCTGTAAAAAGCTTCTTTCAATAACCATCATTATTTGTTTTATTTTGATTTACTTCCTTAAAGGGCAGGCTGAAGCCTTGTTCACCAAGAGCTGATCAATCTGATAAGAAATTTTGCAGAGCTTTGGGAGTAATAGCTTCAAACGCAGCTTTTGTGGACTCTTCAACTTACTGGTTTTACCTGTAGGCATTGATTTTGCTGACCTGAGAGGGGAAGTTATTAATTCCTTGTAACTTAGGAGTGGAATTATAGATGTCCTTTAACAACTGAACTAAAACAAAATTTTTGGTAGTAACTAGATGTCCTGTTCTTACCATTATAGTCATTATTGGAGATGCCATCACTATGTGAACTTGTTGGTATTGATTGCTGTTTGTTGCTGCTTATGATATGGGCTTTTTAATTGGCATAATTTCCCTGCATCGTACTTGCCCATCTGTGCTATAATTCTTTACATTTTGATGCTTGCTTTACACTAACAAGCCATTGAGCTGGTGAGACTGACATTATGATCAGATTGCTATGATTTCTGTTGGCCATGTTGGAACAATAGCCTAGTCTTCATTTGCATTTTGTCCCTTGCATGGTTTAGTGCTGGTGAGACAATGAACATTTTATATAAAGATAAATTGCTTTTGTTGTCTGTGTGACTATCTTTAGATTTCTGCTTCAGGCCATAAATATTGTCTGTTTGAATAATGGCCTCATTTGTCGCTGACCAAGGGCATAGATATGCGTGGTCCTTGTGGTTGTGGTGGGTCCACGGTATCGGGAAGACAAGTTGGTAGGAATTGGAGGGGTAAACAAAGCATCGCTTGGGTTGTAGATTTGACCAAAGGCCCAACTTATTTTGTGTTGACATTTGACCAAATCTTCGTTGATCTCACCACACGAGATCCGCCAAGAGGATGACGGTCTACCAGGAAGAATAATAGCATTACTGCTCGTCGGTACTGCCAAACCCACACCACCTGCTTTCCATCCTCCTCCTCACCCTCTGTCTCTCTCTCTCTCTCTCTCTCTCTCCTCATTCGCCTCGCAACAGTCAAGCCAAGCAAAAAGATGGAGACGAACTCGCCGATACAGTACCTCACTTTCGCGAGAAGCAACGCCTCGCATGCCCCGCTTGTGTGCTACGCCCGGACGATGGCCAGCAGCTTCGGCGTTTGGAAGGGAGAGAACCCTTTGGTTTTCTCCATCCCTCTCTTCCTTTTCCAGGTAATACTTGTCGTCATCACCACTCGCATCACCGCCTTTCTCCTACGCCCCCTCCGCCAGCATCGCTATATCTCTGACGTCATAGTAAGCTCGCTCTCACCGACTCCCCCTCATTTTACCGCCTTTAACCGCGGTCATCAGCTAACGTCGTCAGTTGCGTCACATGAATGCTAGGGTGGGTTCGTGTTGGGTCCATCGATCATGGGAAGAATCCCGGATTTCAATATCATGATCTTCCCTCTGAGGAGTTTAATCATCCTCGACACCATGTCTCACCTCGGACTCGTCTACTTCATCTTCACTGTCGGAGTGGAGGTCGAGAAGAACGTGATCAAGCGCAAGGGTGCCAAGGCCTTGGCCTTCGCTGCCGGTTGCATGGTGCCCTCGTTCACCATCGGCTCGCTCTCGGGCATCTTCATCCACCGTCGCCTCCAAGAGGCCACGAACGAGGCCGCCTTCATCACCTTCCTCGGGTTCACCCTCTCCATCAACTCGTTCTCCGTCCTCGCCCGCGTCCTAGCCGAGCAGAAGCTGGTCGGGTCTGAGATCGGGCGGCTCGCACTGTCGTCGGCCATGCTCAGCGACATTTGTGCGTGGATCTTGCTGGCCTTCTCCATAGGGCTGGCGCAGAGCGACGGTGACTTGCTGTCGTCGCTGTGGACGGTGCTGTCCGGGATAACGCTCTTGCTCTTCAGCTATGCGGTGCTGAAGCCTGGTGTGCTCTGGGTGCAACGGCGGACGCCGGAAGGCGAGGATCTGGACGACATTTACGCGTGTGTGCTCCTCGTGGGGGTGATGGTGTGGGCTTTCATCGCCGACGCCCTGGGGACGCACGCCATCTTCGGGGCTTTCGTGTTCGGGTTGTCGGTGCCCAACGGACCGCTGGGGGAGGCGCTCATTGAGAAGGTGGAGGATTTCGTGGCCGGCATACTAATGCCACTTTTCTTCGTGATCAGCGGGCTGAGGACGGATGTATACAGCATCAAGGACCCAGGGTCGGCCGTCTTGCTGATAATAGTGGTGTTGGCCGGCGCCGCGTCGAAGGTGGCCAGCGGTGCGTTTCTGGCTGCCACGTATAGGATGCCTCTCCACGAAGGAATGTCGTTGGGTATCCTCATGAATACCAAAGGTCTTGTCGACGTGATCATCCTCAACATCGGCAGAAGTAAGATGGTAATTGATTCCGAACTCTCGTTCTGTTTGTATTCATTTGGTGTGATCTTTGGATTGCATGATTTGGACATGCATGCTGTACATAACACGACTCTGGTTCCATTCGATGGAATTGCAGATCCTGGGCAATCAATCATTCACAATCCTGGTCGTCATGTCGGTGGTGGTGACAACTCTGGTGAGCCCGCTCCTCAAAGCCGTGGTGAGGCCATCGAAGCGCCTGGTGTTCTATAAGCGCCGCACCATCTGGTGGCCCAACCCGGACTCGGAGCTTCGCCTGCTCACCTGCGTCCATGTCCCCCGGCAGGTACCCGGTCTCATCGCTCTCCTCGACATAGCGCACCCCACGAAGCGCTCCCCTATATTCGTCTACGCCCTCCACCTCATTGAGCTCACAGGAAGGACCTCCGCCATACTCCTCAACGCCACCCCGGCCGACGCCTCCCCCAGCGGTAACCAGCACGCCCACGGCCACGGCCACGGCCGCATACAGGCCCAGTCCGATCACATCTTCCACGCCTTCGAGTCCTACGACCAGTACGCAGGCGGCGTGTCCATCCAGTTCCTCACTGCCATCTCCCCTTACGCCACCATGCACGAGGACGTCATCTCCGCGGCCGAGGACCGACACGCCGCTCTCATTCTCCTGCCTTTCCACAAGCACCACACCGTCGACGGCGGCATGCGCCCTAATCACCCGGCCTGCCGAGCCATCAACCAGAGTGTCCTCTCGGCTGCGCCATGCTCCGTCGGCATCCTCATCGACCGCGGCCTGGGAAGCCATCGCGCCACGCGTCGCATCACACTGCTCTTCTTCGGTGGGCCGGACGACCGGGAGGCACTGGCGCTAGCGTCGCGCATGGCCGGGCACCCCGCCATCAACGTGACCGTGCTGCGCTTCGTGCACGCGGTCAGGGCCCACTCGCAGACTGGATCGCCCAAGACAGAAAGGGTGGTGACGGTGGCGGGGGAGGACGAGGAGAGGGATTGGAGGATCGACGAGGAGTGCGTGGGGGAGTTCCGGGAAAGGTGGGGAGGAGGGATAGCGGAGTACGAGGAGCGAGTGGTGAGCAACGCGGAGGAAACGGTGGCGGTGATAAGAGGGGTGGATGGGATACAAGACATGTATGTGGTGGGGAGGGGACACGGGAAGGAGTCGCCTCTCACGGCGGGGCTGACGGACTGGAGCGAGTGCCCTGAGCTCGGGCCAATCGGGGACCTGTTGGCATCGCCAGACTTCGGGACGACGGCGTCGGTGCTCGTGCTGCAGCAGGGCAAGGGAGGGGCGCCCGCCGACGCCATGATCGAGCCGAAGGGGCGCGTCTACATGAACAAGGCCGACCACCACCGTGCTAGTAAACAGATACCTGGCACCAGAGTGTGAGGCTTCGTTAAGTCATCATTGGCCACAAGGCAACTGTTTGATGCAGACGAGGAGCGAGAGATAAGAAATGGAGGGGTTTTCGAAGGCCGAGCAGTAACTTGCAATTGCTTGCTCGAGCTTTTGGCCGGTAAGAAACGCCCAATAATAGTTGGATTTGGAGCAATGGATTTGGCAATTCAATCAGAATATAATTACAAGGAGGTCCATTTCTCAGTTAGCTCTGTAAAGATACATTACATTTTTACCATTCAAAAATGTTCGATATATCTTAATCAAAATATTAAATATTTTTTATAATCATCCGGATTTGAGGAATGTATACTACTATTAAAAGTAATCTCCTTGTATGATAAACATATACACGACATACCTACAGGATTAGTGACGGTACAAAATTTAGCTGTCCTTGAGAGGAGCATAATTAATGATTTGTTTAAAGAATGAAGGGTGATTTTCAAACCGCATCCTTTTTTAACAGTATTTTTATTTAAAAATATATAAAATATCTCCTAAATTTTTTTTTATCAGTGTTAAAGTGTTATAGTGTTTTCATCTGATTCCATTTGTATTGATGAACTAAAACTTTGTAAATACTGTTGAAAAGCACCACAAATAGATGATATCATATTGTCTCTTTTTAGTAGACGTCTACTATGGTTAAGAGTTTATTTGTATCATCTACAATGTTTTTGAGTAGGTTTTATAATATTTTTATTATGATGATAAAAAATACTGTAATAAATTAAAATTTTAATTTTATCTTAGGAAGATCATTTCTAAACTATTATAATTATATTATGATATTATATAAAATAAATTTTAGTATATTTTAATTTTATTTAACTTATTTATAATATTTTTAAATAAATTTTATAATTTTTTATTATGATGATTAAAAAAAATTGAAGAATAATTTGAGTATTTTTTGAAATAAAGACTACTGTTTAAGAGGTATCGATTAAAAAAATACTTAAAATATAAATATTTTCTTTTTCCAAAATTGAACTGTGTCAATCTTTATCAACGTGTTTTATTCCTTTAATCTTCGTTCAATTTATCAGCGTCCTGTGTTGTATTTCCGGCGGTTCCCGACGAACGAACGTCTACCACATAACACATGAGGTAAGCGTCGTAGTTAGTGGTCTCTCGAGATGTCGTTGCCATACGACTGACTCCTCACGAGATGCCCCACTTTGGCACTCCTCTCCCGAATCATCCACTTCCAATCCACTAATCTTTGGAGGACGTAAGCAAAAGGCAACGCGACATCCAACGTGTCAACAATCTTCACATATTATTTATTATATTCTCTGCCGTCATCATCAATGATTCCCTATGACTTATGCGCTTCAATTAATTCCATGAAACCTGAATGGGTGGCTTCTGCTACCGTCCCATAACATCAATGATTCTCTTTTAGTTTATTTTTTGCAATTTTTCATCGATATAAAATTAAAAAGAAATCCCCACCCATAACATGAAATCCCATTTAATTACTATCACAAAAAAAACCAAAAAATAAAGCATCGATACGCAGAAAACCTTTTCCGGCCAAAACAAATGGTTTGTTCTTCGTAACAGCTCGCGGACTCGACTTGCGCGCTGTCTAATCGGTCTCAAAACCCTAAAAGTAATCAGTGGCGATTTCCCTCGATTGCCTGCCCGAGAAACCGTGAATCCGGCGGCGCTCTACTGTAGGAGAGCCTCGCTTCGGTCGTGTGATCGTCGGGGGAGGAGATTAAGATGTCGCTGCGGATAAAGGCGGTGGTGGAGAAGTTCGTGAGGGAGCTGCAGGAGGCGCTGGATGCGGACATACAGGACCGCATCATGAAGGAGAGGGAGATGCAGAGCTACATCCAGGAGAGGGAGCGAGAGGTCGCCGAGAGGGAGGCCGCCTGGAAGGCCGAGCTCTCTCGCCGAGAGGTATTTTTATTCTTCCGCCGATTCCCCTCTCTTTGAGAATCTTATTCCTTTCTCTCATCATTCCAATACTTTTTGAGTTCTTTAACATTAGCTTGAACTGGGGATGCGTGAATCCACAGTTTTCTTGGTTTGAGAGAACCATCGCAGTGGATTGGGCCGCATCTAAGGGTTGATGCTTCATATGAGACATCGATATATGTTAATTATTGCACATATCCAACTGGATTCGTATATTACGGACTCGCCAGTTTCGGCAAAACCTGAATCGCATGGTATGGAGGATGGGATGAAGATTGAAGTAATATCTTCTGGGAAACCTAAGATTCAGTGTCAAGCTCACTGCAAGTGACTCTCTTTCTTGTTCTTTGTTAGTTGTTCTCAGCTACAATAAAGATGCTCGCGCCATGTGGTTCTAGAATTTGTCATGCCAGCCGTTGATGAATGAACACTTGATGAGGGGTGGTTAAGTATATATAAGATATGATGACCCTTTAAGTTTTTAAGATATTGCTCATTACAGATCGAGGGTGAGTCCTGATGCCATAAGAAAGTTGCTTCATCGCAACACACGGGTTGTCAAGCATTCAAGTGAAGCAATGCAAACGGCCTTTTTTTTTGGCTTTCATAGTTATAGCTAAACACATTTGTACTTAATCTTCTCAAAACATTGTGTTAGTGTGATCGTAAGTCAATGGCCGGCAATATTTTTCTGTTAATACAGCTTTTTGGTAGGAAGCAAGCCACCTAGCTTACCTCAGATAATTGTGTACATAGACCTTTTTTTTCTGTCTTTTTTAAAAATCACTTTTCTCTGCTGATGCAAGAGGCACTGCTGTGTCATGCTTTAGATTTGTTTTTCTTCCTTTCTAATCATGGATTATTCTGGACTGTAACTGTCCTAGAAGTTAGAAACAGAACCTTATTACTTGTATATGAGTGCTATTTCTGTATCCTCAAACTTTCTCTGAGGACCTTATATTACTGAATTCCACACTTACTCCCTTTGGAATGCTGTGCTTTCATTAAAAATTTTCTGTTTGTTTTACTTGAGTGGTTTCAACATATCCTTGGCATAGGAGTTATTAGGTGTTCTTATTGACATGCATGGAAATTGGAAAAGAATATCAAAAAGGCCTTGCAAATGGTTTTGCAACAGCAAAGCTCATCTGGAAGGTTTTTTTATATCAAGGATATGTTAGATCAACAAAAATAGGACCATCCCAGAAATATGTTAGCGATTACATCTAGTTCTAATCAATATGAATGCTACTGACATGCATCATGGGATTGATTTGTATAAAATAGATGATACACATCTTTTCTGCGTTCACCAAATCGTATGCTTTAGAAAATTTAGATTGGGCTTCTCCGGGCTCTGTTAAAATTAGAAAATTGTCACTTGTTGAAATTTGACATTGGTGCTTTATCTGCCAGTCAATATAAGCAGAGATTAGCTTGAATGGAATTTTGTTTTTTTTTTTTTCTGTTTTGGATACTACAACTATGTTAATGTTCTCAGGCTCTTGCGACACCCCACAGGAAATGTAGTTAGATGCCACTTAACATATTTTCTTGTGATGAGGTAGAGATTGCTTCTACAATTTACATGACCATAATGTTCCTAATTTCCTGTAGAAAGAACTGACAATAATATGCTATCTGTTGAAGCTGAATTGTTCTGAACTTTTGGCAACTGTGAGGTAGGAATCTTTAAAATTCATGGGGATATCAGACATTAGGAAATTGAAGAGGTGGTTTAAGTTTATTTGCCTGGTTCGAGAAAAAGATAATATTCTAGATCAATCATGTGTAGACTTGCTTATTATATGTCTGGTTTAGGTACTGAAGGTTTGTTCCTGGTTTATTGTGACAACATAACCTTTAACTCACCACTTGACATTGTGTTAGGAAGCTTCTATTTTAGATCCTGCCGTATGGAAGTATTTTAGATCTGGTTTAAGTACTGAATATACACTCCTGGTTTCCAATGACAACATAAACTTTACTCTCTAGTTGACAGTGTATCAGGAGTGAATTTGAACCCAAGTATTTATTCAGCTGATTAGCTATTATCCATTAGGTAAGAAGCAACTGATACCAATGTTTAGAGGTTCTGTTGTTGATGTGAAACATGAGGATAACATTTGGATGAGGAGAACTACATGAATCTTTTCTAGTTTTGTGGTACTTATTTATTTCATAAAGTCCATTTTAGGAGTTCTAGTTTCAAAGCCTACCTTGTAGCTTATGGTTTGTTTAGGGAATTGAGATCAGAGTTGAATGGTTAATTTTTAACTGTAACATTTTGAACAGTTCAGTTGTTCCACTGTATTCATTCTTGTGAAATTCTGAGTTGTTTAATCTGGAAACCTCAGCCAAGAATAGACCTGCTTAGTATCTTTTTCGAATCCAAATACCACTATTTCTTTCCATAGTGGTAAGTGATGTGAGAAGATATATAAGGAAACACGAGAAAATTCTAAAGAAACAATTAAAATTGACAGCTTATAGTTTAAACAATGATATTACCCTAAGTAAAGTTAATGATGGGAAAATATCTATATGGCAGATCCTGGCGGTTGGGACATTACCCTTATTGCAGTGGTGGCATTTTTCACTATAGTAATTCTGTTCTTGTGGTAAACTTTGTCAAAAAGGTTCCTTTAAAATAAATCATATTTTGCATTGTTACATTTTCTGTTTCAATCACCGGAACTTTCTGAAAGTTGAGAATAAAATAAGACAAACTTTTCTTTTTTTCTCTTTTCTTTTGTTGCTGAACATGCCCTAGTTCCAGTGTCTCAATATGATTTACATTGCTTAAGAAAAGAATTCTCAGCATGTTGGATATATACAGTCAGGTGAAACTTCTGTTACTATTTGTATCATGGCATATTATATTTCCTTTCAGATTACTGCTTCAAATCTATAACCAATGCTTGTATACTGATTGAGTTTCTCAGCTCAAAGACTTCATGTTCCTTTTGAATCTTTCTTTTGCAGGCAGAGATTGCACGGCAGGAGGGTCGGCTGAAGATGGAGAGAGAAAATCTAGAGAAGGAAAAGAGTGTTCTGACGGGCACTGCATCAAATCAAGATAACCAAGATGGTGCTCTTGAGATCACCGTCAGCGGAGAGAAGTACCGTTGCCTCCGATTCTCTAAGGCTAAGAAATGACAGCGAGCGATGAGGAACATTAAATTTGTAAAGCATGATGATTATATAAGGTTAAATTTATTATTTAGAACTATAAAGGCTTGAAGAATGAAATTATCCACAGGAAACTCTATAACCTATTATGTTGTAGGTACAATGACATGGTTCCGGCGAGGGAGTGTGATAAGATCGTAAAGTCTTATCGTCGCTCTGATACCAAATGGTAAAATCCTAAGGTTTTATCGTAAAAGAAATGAAAGAAATGGAAGAAAATGGGAGAAAAGGGATGCAGGGGTGCGGTGGGCTGAAATAGGGGTGCGGGCTACCGGGAAGCAAGGGCAGCGGTGGGGAGGTGAGTCGCCCTGTCCGAGAAGCAGCGGCGGTGTTGGAGAGGGGGAGGTTGGTGGCCGGGGAGCAGCGATAGTGGTGGAGAACGGGTTGCCTTGCAGCGGCGATGGAGAAGAGGAGCAGGGTTGCGACGGAATGGGACATTGGCAACGTTGTCTCCTGGTAGCTGTCACGGCCTTAGATGGAATTGCCTAAGGCGTGAGGCACCCTTGCGGTCGAAACGCGAACTTAGCTTGCGTTGCCTAAGTCGCGCTTCACCCTTGCGATTTGCGTCCGCAAAGATCAGCCCACTTGTAACCTCTCGCAGGTCCCGAAGGACATGTAAAAAGAGAAAGTTGATTAGTTCGAAAGAACGAGCGACGGACAAGTCCCGACGTCTCGCGAAAAGGGGAAGCTTTACAAGCAATTCAGCGAGCACCTTGCGTGCACAAGAGAAAAGAGGGAGAGGGAGAAATCAAGGGCTATAGAAGGTTGAACGAACAGTTGCAAGCCTACAAACAGCTGCTCACCTGGTCCCGAGCGCGACAACAAGTTCCCGTCAAGGCAACGTGTGAACTTGCGAAAGAGTGTTCAATGCTCGGTATATATCCGAAGCCCCATCCAGCCCTGTGCCACCCGGGTGGTTCCAAGGGGCTAAGATGGCTGACGTTTTGGTGAG
>LVTN01002325.1:5682-25707 GCA_001649415.1 Musa itinerans
GCTTATGGATTTATAAGTGTGGTTAATGCTTTGTTAATTAGCTTAGGTTTTCATAAAAGTTTGAGTGATGTGGTATATGATTATAAGTAGCATAAGTTTTGTGGATTTGAATGATACTCGAATGTTAAGTTTTGTGGATGTGAATGATACTCGAATGTTTCTCAATGTCATCCGAATATTAATTTGGATCTTGGATTAGATTATTGATGAAATATTTATATTATTAAAATATTAATATTAATATTTTAATTCAGTATCATTTATAATTAACTTTTTTGTTTTATGAGCTATGGCTCTAGTATCATTTTAACATGATTATACCAATTCAATTTAAAATTTTGAATTTATTAAATTATATACTAAATATACTCTATATATATATAATCTTTCACTCATACATAGTGTTTACTTTTTCGTGGCTATTAGTTCCATGTTGAGATGATAAAATTGATTCAGACTAGTGAGGTTGGGTTGGACTTTTTTTTGGATTCAATTAGTGAGTTTTTGGTTACTTTGCCTAAAACACAAACTATATCATATTGTTCAGATTTGTAAAGAAATTGAACAATAAATTTTTCAGTATTAAAATTGCTAAAAATAATGATGCATTGAAAATGACGTCATTAGGTTTATTATATTTGCATATATCAGTTACAATTTTTTGTTGTGAATTATATTTTCTCTTTGACTATTATTTATTGTGTGAATTTCCAATAAAAAAGGCTTGGTAATGCCACACAAAAAAGGTTGGTAAATGACATTCATATGTATTACTTGCTGAAAATAGATTTATAATTTCTAAATTTGCAGTCACTCTTCAAAAAAGAAGTTGAAATGACTTCCAATTTCCTTGAAGATAATAAACATGAAGTAATGGTTCATGCAAGATTGATGACATTATTATCCCTTATTATGACACATTTATTCATCTCCCTCTCTCTATTTCTCTCCACAAATCTATGATTCACCCACGGATGGTTAATCCTTCAGGAAGCTAACCAATCTCTTCACCAACAGAGACACCTCATTGCACCCTGGCTTGAAGAGGAAGAAGACGTGGTCTTCTCCCTGCGTCTCCCACAGCTGCGCTTCCCCTCCCCACCCGCTCTTCCTCAGAGCCTCGAAGTACGCCCTCCCCCTGTCCCTCAACGTGTCCTTCTCCGCCACCGCCACCATCACCCGCATGCAACCCAGCCCCGCCAGGCTCGGCGCCCCCTTCGCCAACGGGTTTAACCTCGGGTCGTCGTTGTCCGCCCCGCCGGTTATCAGCGGCCACAGGCAGTCCACGGTGTGCGGCGGGATAATCGGGTGGTCGACGCGCCCCACCTCGCACGGCAGCCGCGCCGTCCCCCAGAAGTAGGGGTGCAGCAGCACCGCGCCTTCCACACTCGCACCGCCAACGCCGAGCCCCTCCGCGGCCACGCGCATCGCCACATTGTGCGCGATGTTCGCCCCGGCACTGTCCCCGGCCAGAAAGAGACGCGTGAAGTCCGTCCGATCCTTGGCCAGCCACGGCTCAGGGCCGCCGTCCGCGTGGGACGCCACCCACCGGAGCGCGCACCAGGCGTCCTCGTAGGCCGCCGGGATGAGGTGCTCCGGTGCCAGACGGTAGTCCACGGACACGGCGATGACGCTGGCCGTGGACACGATGGTGTTGAGGAAGACGTGGTAGATGGAGGAGGAGGCGGAGCCGATGCAGAAGCATCCGCCGTGGTAGTACACGAAGACGGGGAGCTTCGATGGCGCGGCGACAGCTGGGCGGTAGATCCGGGCGGTGACGCCGGCGGCGATGGGGACGTCCTTGCAGAAGACGCCGGTGGCGGTGTCGACGGAGGGAGGGAGGTGCACGTCGGCGGCTAAGCGCTCAATGCGGCCGTCCTTGTAGATGCGGATGATGGGGGCCAACTCGAGGGCGATCTCGTCGCTTGCTGCCATGGTTGATGTATCCTCTGAGAGAGAGAGAGAGAGAGAGAGCGAGAGGGGTTCTGTTTTTGAGTAGTATATATATATTGGCGAGAGGAGATGAAAGCAATGATAGGAAAAGAAAGGATGAGATTCACCATTTTAGGGGAATGTTACAAAATTTATTTTTATTAATAAAACTATTTTATAATATTGATTTTGTTATTTTATAATGGAATTAGAGATTTCATATTTACCCCCAAAAACTTAGATTTTAGTATATTCATGTAAAATTAGAAAAGTTGTACATATACAATTATAGCATAACATATCTTAAAACACCCAAAAACAGCACATGTTATCTTCAACTCCTCTATTTTCTTCAAATACTTGATGTAATTATTAAATATATAGTTATTTTTCAAAATTAAAAATATTATATGATGGTAAATAGAATACAAAAGAGAAAGCCTAGTGGTGAAGGAAAAAAAAGGAAACAATAATTTTTTCTATTTTAAAATCAAATTAGCTAGTACTAATGATCAGACAAAGTGTTTCTTTGTAAATTCTAACAAGGGTGGCATACATGATGAATATTAATGAATATTTATGATATATTGATTTTGTAGGGTCAAGTATGTTATTTTTAAATTATGAAAGAATAGACACCACAATAATGAAATCATGTATAAAATATTACTAGCATATTTATATTTTATTAAAAATAGGAGTATTACTCGCACAATAACAAGCAAAAAAAAAATATTTATATTTTATTAAGCATAAAAAAAACTCACAAACGAGCTAAGCTTAGCAGTCACACACACGAGATTCTAAAGACATGCAACCTCAATGATCACCTAGTACCTTGGCCACCCCTCTGTACAACCGAAAAACCTACTTTGCGGCATCATAATCACCACAATTCAATAAGACCATGGAGAACTCTTTGGTGTTGGCATCACAATCAACGAGTTCTAACTGCTCTATCTCGATTATCATATCCCTGATGTATGTATGTATTTTACAGATTAAAGTGCACTCTATTTACATATAGGCGAATTTGAAACTACATTAGCAATCAAACAAATCATCCAGCAATGCTTTTTTCTTCACTATTCTCTCAACGGCTAGAGGAGCTGACAGCAGTTCGGTTTCTCAACTTTGTGCGTGCCATCCGTATCACATCTTCAATTACAGTCCCTTGAGATGTCCTGTCTGAGTCTTCAGTGGCCGGAGAACTGATTATTTTGACCTGCATTTGCTCCTTACTTGCAAGATTGGGCACTGGTGCTTGTGGCTGGGCAGGAGAGACTGCTGGATGAACACCACCGGATGATGTAGGCCTCGACAGCACTGTTGATGTTTGTTGAGAGAGGTCCAACTGTTTTTGTTGAGCAACTGATGATGCAGAGGGTGCTTGCAATTGCTGTTGTATTTGCTGGCATTGCCATATGCAACATAACATTAAAAAGAATATAGTAACTTGTTTTTTTTTCTAGGAAAGAACTTTAAAGATCATATAAGACAGTCATTCCAGTTAAGAGGAGCAAACTTCTAGAGATCATTGAAGTGCAATGACCTACGCTGAAGTCAATTAGGTTGTTGTTACACAGACTTCTGGAATCCAAAGGTTATGACAACAAGGTCAGGAACTCAGTTTCAGAAAAGCTACACTCTAAAACCACCAATATTTCAGTCAGGAGCCATTGAATCCTGCCAATCTGGACTCTAATCCTACTAGTACTAAATTCAAGCCAAGAAATACAATCTCACCGGTACAGCAATCCAATGCTAGTCATTTGCATGTGCTAGAACACAGCTGTTTCTTTTCAATACGAAAACAAACCTGTCTCGTACTAGCCTAATTAAAAAATACATTCTAAAAACTCTTGAAGACAATGATTCAATGATAAATACCAATTCTTATTCATCAGTGATATTTCTTTTCAATCACAGTGATGCTAGGTTTGTTTTCGAAGAAAGCAAACCTGTGTCTCGTACTAGCCTAATTAGAAAATACATTCTAAAAACTCCTGAAGACAATGATTTGATGATAAATACCAATTCTTATTCATCAGTGATCAGATGACTCAATGAAGCAAACAATGTGACAGTGTCCAAAAATGAGGTTAAACTGAATGCAACCGCTCCGTTAGGTCATCTAGTAGGGATATCAGACTTTAAAATCTTCTTCTACAATCAATTCTTCAATTATCTCAGCATTCTTTATCTGTTCTTAATGTTATTCCAGATTTCGATGCTTGATTCAAGAAATTATGAAATATGAACACCATTTGATTTTGACACCATCTGATGCAAGCAAAGGAAACATGAAAGGAAGTCAAGTTAAAACTTAAACACAGAAGAGAGAAGCAGGTAACCTTGGCATATGTGGCATTGTAAGGCATACCAACCTTTCTCACTATAGACAATCTTTTCATGCTTATGCAACCAACTTATGATCACAAGTTCAATAGGCTAGGAATAAGAGATATCAACAGAAATGGCAAGCAAAAGATCAACATATTGTAAATCTGACACAACCAGTAACAATTGCAAGCCTAAACCATCAACCAAAATGTGAAGCAAATTTTTTATGGCCAGAGTAATACAACTTTCAGATCCATGGGAAGCATAGGGTTAAGCTTCACATATGGGTATTTATTAGAAACTTACAGTGCTATCACTAAAATCAAGTGAAGGCAATGGGATAAGTCCTGATTACACGAAATGGTCGTTACTAAAAAAAGGCTCAGAAAATACAGAGTGTCAAAACTACTCATAAACCAAAAATGTTTCAGAAAGAAATTATGATAACCAATAAAGATCATATTGAACAAACAATACCTGAACACCCTGTTCTCCTGGTGCCTGTGACTGTGAAGCAACATACTGTAAAAATTCAAAGAACCTTGTCTGGCCATAGCTAGCTGCCTTCTGCCAAAACCGTACTATCACATTCCCAACCCTTTTTCTCAACTCAAGCAAAGTACGATCAATCTCAGTTTCATACTTTGCAATATATGGTCGAAAGAAATTTTCATAGACATATGTTGTTCCCTGCAACAATTCAAATCGCTAGGGATACAAGAAAATGATGATGAAAGTTATCAGATAATAGAAATTTGGGGAGAAACACGACACCTCTGTTCTGGAATACCACAGATATATGTAGAACGCTAATTTTGCTTCACTGTACATTGGCAACCTTCACAAAACATATATAGGAGAGCAATTAGAGCAGGAAAAGAAGAATCCATTAAACTTCTGCAGAACCAATTATTGTGTGTCATCAGCAAAAATATATATTGTTCTTTACCATGAAATAAAGGTATCCCCAACCCTCTCAAGAACTGTTAGTGATGCAACTAAAATCCTGCAAAAGGGAATCAGGAAGCAAGTGATGATCTTTTGTGCAACATATTGCATCAAAGCCATTCAATGACGAAGCACAGGACCGACCAATACTGACACCAGAATCGCAGCTGCTCAATCTCTGGCTTGTTCAGTTCCACGGTCTTGTAGCACTCGTAAGCCGGGTAAACATAGCCGAAGACCATTCTGCAATAACAATGCAGCAAACCAAGACTTACCTTCTAGTTTGCCACAATCAAACAAGCAACCTCGGGGCAGAATTGCTTACAACAACACTCTACTGAGAAGCGATCCGATCATTTTGGCTGTCTACCATGTACAAGAATGAACCAATGTGTGATACGTATGCAACAGAAGAAAACATTCATCAACAGAAGGCATACACCAAGATCAAAAGGAAATTAATTGAAAACCTCATCGAATAAGCTAATTCAATTAAAATCCTCCCCAAATAGAACAACTAATGCAAGGAACAAAAAAAGTGCCAATGTTGCCATGTACTCCGGAGAGGGAGGGGTGGCGCGGAGGGGAGGATAAATTGGTATCATTTAAGACAGAAATCAAACAAGAAGCAGATTTCAAAACTAACATCATTGCAAAGAATAACAGCGCAGGACCGAAATCCCTAGAAATCCAACTCAAAACTCAAGCACCGCAAAGCAGATTTCAAAAGAACCGTTGCAGCCCATCCAAGAACGATCCCATTAACCTCAAAAACAACAATACGAGAGAAAAGAGGGTGATAAAACAAAGGAATACCGGAAACAAGTGCGTTTTTATTAGAAGGAGACAACGAAGAAGAACAAGACGCTGCCTTTACTCCTCCCGAGCGAGAATGAAGAAGAGGAGGAGGACGAGGAGGCGAGCAAGAGAAAGATGGCGAGAGAAGGATTTCGACCGCAGGGTGTCAAACGATTTATAGAGGTCGCATGCAGTTAGGCCGAGAACCGCCGCGCCCGCTCGCCACGGCCCCTCAGAGATTGCCGTCCATGAGAACAAAAATGGACAGAAACAGAGATTGAATTGAAGAAAGGAGAGAGATTGCGACGAAGAGAAGCACACGAAGGCGGAGCGTGAAAGAGAAAGAATCCTGATTTCCCCGCCCTCTCTCCTTCCTTGTCTTCGCCACGGGAAGGGAAAGAATTAGTAGTCGCGGCTCGTGCACTGCATCAACCGACTTCCTTCTGTGGTTCGTTGTTCCGGTGTTCCGCCGCCTCGTACACGCACGTAAACGGCATATTTTAGAGACGGAGAAATGGACGGTCAGAGATGTGGGTAGAGAGACGATCATGATCAACGAACGCGCTCGGCGTGCCTTCCGCGGTGCGAATGGGTCCCGCTCCAGTTTGAAATCCTGACCGTCGATTGTGATGTTTCCTTGCTTCACTAAATTATCCTTTTACATTGTTCATAGATAAACATAAGATAATTATCAAATACATACAAATTTAATGTATGTTGAGTACATTTGAATCATAATACTTTGGATACCTTGTTTCCTTGGATATATACTCTATCTTTATTTAGCCTAAACAAATTATCTATCTCAACATGGACATATACTCTTCTCCCAAGCAGGAAAATTTCACTCCATATATATTGTATTAAGGTCATGCTATGAAACTATAAAAACCATGTAATCCACAAAAGAGAGTGTGTCTTCATAGGTTTCCCAAGCATATTTTAGATGCTGTCTCCACTTTCCAATCCTTCAAGCTATCAACTTTAGAATGGTTAAAGTAGATGTGAAGAAAGGATGCTGTTCCTATACTCCATTCTGTCAATCACCTTTAATGATGGATGCACCCCAAGTGGTGGATTATATGAGCATACAGATTGGAACTGTATCATGTGTTTATCCACTCCCTTTGCTTTCTAGGGTTAGGGTTTTATGCTGCAGGTGCCTTTCTTGGACACCAAGATAGAGGAAGAATATCTTCCTCATCTCTCTTTTTTCATTATTGCTAGGGGGGTACTAAAAAGTGTCAAGAACATAGCTTGGTCTCCCTCCAAAGCATGTTCAAGAAAAGTGGGTGCTAATAAGAAAGTGGCAATCTTTTTTTCTCATTCAACAGGCAGCAACAAAGAAGTAACGAGGATAAGTTGTAGAAAGAAGAAAGAACAAAGAACAAAGAAAGAAGAGGAAGAAGAAAGGTATGCTTCTCTCCTACTTTCTTCTTTTCAATGATATACTTTTATTTTTATTTTTCATTGTAAGATGTTTTCGACTAGCATCGATCGATATACATAAGTCGATATTGTAGTAATCTCATAATAAACTTTTTATACACCTTAATTGCAAGTCTTCTGCTTTCATTAATCTTATGCTGAATTCATGTTGCTCAAGCTTCACTTGATGAGTGTCTTTATTTACATTAAATTATGTGTAATTCACATGGTGAGTGTCTTTATTTGCATTTTTTGACATTAATCTCTATATAGTGATTAAATAAAAAAATTATCTATTAATCTATTTTTTTCAAAAATAATTATTGAACGAAAATTGAATTATTTATCCATTCGTTTGATTTTATATAAGGTTTTCTCCATTTATTTTTTATTTCATTTAATTATATATAATTCTTTTTTCATTTGTGCATGATCTCTGTCTCAAATCTAATGTTTTCTTTAAATCAACCTCTATTTCAAGCATAGTTATAAATATAATTTTTTTATCTATTAATTTTTATTTCAAGCAAATTTATAAAAATAAAAATTCGGATTCTAAACCGATTTAGTATGAATTTACTACTTAGACTATTTGAACCTTGAAAAGATTCAAGCTTTATTTTATTTGATTATTAGTGCAGCACATACGTTTATGAGAAATTATTTGTTTTGAGTGATGGGTGTACTTGTATGATTTTATCATTTCAAAGTATATGAACTCCAAAAGACACCTCTAAGAATAAAAATGACCTTGTAAACTTATAAGTCTTTGGTTCCCATTATATATATATATATAAAATTAAACCTCGATCCATTCAACCAATGATCAAAGGACATAAGAATTGATTGTGTCCATATTCGATTTGGTTCTCATAACTATAATCCTAGCAGCCGAGTAAGTCGAGTTCATAAAGATAAAGATTTATGATGCACTCGAGTCACTTTTCCATAGCCAAATGGCGTCTAATAGAGTATGTTCTTTTGTTGGGTTGAGAGTTCAAACACTCTTATCGTTACGAATTATATATCGCTAGTGCGCTTTGTAAGTAAATAGGAAAAAAAGAAAAAAAAATCCTATATATCGTTAAATTCTTGAGAAATTGTAATCACGGATGAGGTCAGATTTAATTAGCGACGCAGCTTTCTTCTGAGCTCTTACCCCAACCTACCTCTACTCTCCACCGGTCTTCCTTCTCGCTCGCGCTCTCTCAGTCGTGAATCGTCGCTATCGCCGCCGCTTCCCGCGCGGAGGAGCGGTCTGAGCGGAGTAAGGGCGGCAGGCGCGATGGCGGAGGGGAAGGAAGGCGACTGGGAGTGTAGCGGCTGCCGGAACCGCAACTATGCATTCCGCTGCTTCTGTAACCGCTGCAAGCAGCCCCGCCTCCTCGTCGACACCATGTCCCCTGCCGACGCCAAGTGGCTTCCCCGCGTCGGCGACTGGATCTGCACCAGTAATCCCCTCTTCACCTCTCTCTCTTTCTCTCTCTCTCTGTGCTTGGGTTTGGGCCATGTGCCCCTTTTGGTGGTGGATTTTTGGGAGTTCACTTTGGTCACGGTTTGCGGACGCTATAACCTAGGACTCCCCTCCCCATCACTTCCGAGTTCCGAGGAATCTTGTCAAAGAAATTTATCTAGAGCAAAACAGTGGAAAAAGGAAATTAAGAAAGAGTGGTAACATGGTTCATTCTGAGAGAAGTTGACCTCTGTAAAACAAATCTCAGATGATAGTTGATTCGCACCAAACGTTTCATGTGCATGATCCAGTGAACAGTAAGTAACCAACATCGCTGCCAATATAGATAGTAAGAAACTGGACAACCTGTTCCGACCAAAAATATTCACATTTCGTGACACTCTTTAGTATTATGACTATGTAGATGTTATCAAGCCTATATAGATAGTATGTGCACATCAACAGCATGGTGGTTCGGTTTTTTTTTAGAAAACTTGCTTTTGAAGTAGAATGCTCATCAAGACAAGGAAATGCTATCTTTTAGTTCTTATTTGTTGACTTATTAGTTTGATTTTTGTCTTAATGCACAATGCTATTGATGGACATCATTTTTGTTAATTAAAAATGCAAATTATAAAACTCTTATTATTATTAGTCAAGTGATTGTGGAAATGATTTGTTCATTGGACTCAGAAGTTAGTTTCTTCATCGAAAGGACGTGATTCATGATGCTACTGATTGCATACTAAACATAATTTGTACTTGGTGTATTGGAGTGTTGTCAGATTCAACTTAAGTTACTCATCTCAAAAAACTATCTTCCGTCACAAAAACTTGCTTGGATATATAGTAACAAAATATCTGTTCTATGTCAAATTTCCAATCGAATTAAGTTTCCTTGTATTCTTGATCTGATATGGCTGGTTGATAGTGTTCTGCTGGCTGTCCTGTTTTTGCTGGACCTGTGTTTGATTTGCATGCCAAATGGATCAATAGGTTGCAGTAACAACAATTATGCATCCAGAGAAGAGTGCAAAAAGTGTGGCCAAACAAAGGATGAAGCAGCAATGCCAGCTCTTGCAATGCCTGGTTCGTTGCTGTTGACTAATGCACATTACACTGGAATGCTACAAGGACTTTATGGGTCACAGATGAATTCAGCATTAAGTGGCAATCCTGCTATTCAGTCGCTTCTACCCGGTTCAAGTTGGTCATCTTGGGAGAATAATAAATTTGGGATGCAGTCTGCTCTCAATTACTCCTTCACTCAAAATAGTAGAGGTCAATATTCATTTTCAGGCAACCCAAGTGAGCTTCTTCCAGCACCAAAAGACTGGCGCTATGGTGACTGGATATGTAATTGTGGTTTTCATAACTACTCATCCCGCACTGAGGTAGGTCCATATGCTTGTTTTGTCAAAAAGAAATGCTTCATTTTATTCTAAAGGTCTCATTATTAGGAACATCACTACTTTTATCTTATATAGCTGTTATAACATTTTAACCTATTAACTTCTATTTTATCCCAGCTTTTGTAGTTTAGGTAATATTTCGTTATTGTGAAGATTATGAAATACTTTTTCTTAGTCATTACAAATCATATAGTTGTTGTTTATAGAAGGAACTGGCAAAACTTCTCTTCAGATATCTGTTCTCCAATGTTTGTTGGTGCTAATAGGTTAAATATTTTATCACACACGTGGCTTATGGTATCTTTTTATCTAAGTTAAGCGTGTACACATGATCTATTAACTTGCCTGAATTTGTTTCCATGACATGGTTTCGTGGTTCCATTGAACCAATCTGATTTGGATGGTTAGAGTCCTGCAATGATTATTTCTTGGTGTTCTCTTGGAATTGCAATAGACTTAGTTGACAAATGACAGCTGATCTTGATTCAATCTGCTGATATACCGAGATCTGGCATAGTCCTACCCACTGATTCAGATTGATACAGAGGTGACGAAGGAGAAGAGTAGAACAGGTAGAAGAAGAGGAGAAGCTGATAGGAAAAGGAGAAGAAGACATAGGGGATTAGGAGTGGGAAGAGGAGGAAGACAAAAAAATGTTAACCCTAGCTCATGATGCTGGTAGCTCGCGTTTGAGGAGGAGAGGCTATGAAACATGCAGACTTTGAATTCCTTGTTGTATCAATGTCGAATATTTACTGGAAATGGTACATGAAGGATATTCCTTGGATACATGCAATACTTACCATTTCATGATTATAACTATGACTAATTACTCTTCGGATTCTTATAAGATATTTGTGGAGACATGGAAGATATTTTTTAAATGTTGGTTGTTGTGATCATTAGAAAGATATATTCATATCTATTGTTTATATCAAGCATCAAATTATGACTAATGAAAATTATAATAATGGTCTTACTTCATTTATCACAAGTTCTATTTTTTTCTGTAATCTGTATGTTCATGAATTGCCATATTATTAGAAAATAGATTATTCTTTTATGATGAGGAAGTAGAAAATGCTAGTAAATTACTTTCTTATTATTAGCTATCACTAGAAAGGCCTACATATTCTAATGCTATAATAAATTGCTAAGTTATAATATCATGATGTGAATCATATGATCCGACAGATTGGCGTATCTGCACTATTATGTAACTTCTTGGAAGTTATTTTTTGAATTTTAAATTTTGTGATTGTTAAAGAGATAGATTCATGTCTATTGTTATATCAAGATTATTACTTCATTTATTATTAGTTCTTATTATCTTCTGTATATTCTTGAATTACTATGTTATTAGAAATATTCTTTTCTGATGAATAGGCAGAGAATGCTAGTAGTTAATTGCTTTCTACAAAAACCTAAATATTCTCACACTATAAGAAGTTTTTCAAGCTTTGTTCGATTCATTATTATATATCTGAAATATATGATGTTCCATATTGGCATATCTGCACTATTGGGTACTGGTGTGCCATATTTGTATCTGTTCAACAGAGTAGGAAAGAGGGTGAAGGGCAATGAGGCTAATTAGTGGCTAGTGCAGTATATGCAAAAGTTCTTTGTTAATAAAGAATCATCTCCAGATGTACTTTTAAATTTTAATTGGTCAACTTTTCACATCTCAGCCATAAACTGTATGTGTCTCAACTATCATCTATGTGGTGTAACCTCCTACTTTAATTTTGAATGGTCTTTTAAGATTTGGTTTCATATATTAATTGTAGAAGATCCTAACCATATACTTTTCTGATGGATGAAAATGACCTCTGCAGTCCTTCCTCTACATTGATAGAGGAAGTTCATTAGTCTAATTTTTTTTTAAAGAGGACAGTAGGTCGAAAGCTTAAAATAAAAGCAAACTTAACAAAACAAAATACATATTAAACAGTATACATCACTATATTGAAAAACTATACCTTGGAACTCACGATCGCGTCTCACTACATAAACTTTTAAATGTATCATTTTCATCATATTTTCCAAAATGATCTCCTTTTTATGATTATCTATATATGAATGGTTGGTTCTCAATTGAATCCTTCATGAATGAATAACAATTTTTTCACACTCTGTACGAGTGGTGTGAGAACATATCTTTTTTCTGATAATATGATCTCATCATCTATGTGTCAGACATGCAAAGGGTATGAGACCTTCAGACCTGGAAGTACTCTTTTAAGTAGAGCTTGGTCGTTATCTTCTATTTCCTCTTTCTTTTCCTTTCTCTGTTCTCACAAAAAAAAAAAAACTTATCTTCATGAATTTATCCTATATCATATTGGCATTAGAGCTCGTCCAACTCCAGTGTGGATCTCTTGGATTGACTTTCACTGTTGATGTTGACAGACCCTTGCTTCCTCCCAACTTTTGTTAAGATAATCTTGAAACTCTTACGTCTGTGGTCTAGTTCCTAAATAGTTCTTATATTACTGTTGCCAAGCATTCACTTGCTTTTTTATCTATCACATAGTATCAGATATTTCTTTGTTGTCTTGAATTATGTATATTTCACTAGAACATTCTGTAGAAGATGCAAAACTGAATAAAAGGATATCTACTTTGCTTGAAGTTCACTAAACTCATCAAGTTAATAGACTATTTTAGATATTAGGTAAAGATTACTAAGTTATTGGTATTGCTCTCCTATTACAAAGGCAAAGACCTGTGGCTGGCATATATACACTTCCAAGCTCATCGAGCACCATTTCTCCTTTGCATGAGAGATATTTTATTTAATAACAAATACTGATGCACATATGTCACCATGAATAGTTCTTATGGAACTGCAACCATCTGAACTGCTAATATATACTGATCAAATTCTTTTTTTCTTTAAGTGCTCACAAGCTGTCGTTGTTGGATATTTTTTCATGGTGCTTAAACAATAGAGGTTAAAGTTGACAATTCTCAGCTTATACTGTGCAGCTTATATTTCAACTAGGTTCCACTTTCTGCAGGAGGTTTCTTGAAGTGAAAATTTTGTTTGGTTGAATTATCAGAGTTTCAAGGAAATTTCTAACATGATGCATTATTTTTTGGTATTCTCCTGAATCAAGTTGCAGTAGACTTGCTTATTAGTACAGCTTGAATGCTTTTTTCTGATTTGCACCAAAGTACCAACTTTGTCTTTAGATGATCACAATATTTTGCTGCATATGATACATAGAAACTGCATCTTTTAAAGTTTGCTCACTTGAAAATTACGTAACTCATTTATTTTCTATTCTGTGCAGTGTAAAAAGTGCAATGCACCGTTATCATCTAGTGCACCTTCAATAGCAACTTCAATTGTTTCGGATATGTTTTCAAGTATGCACATTGGCCTTTGTTATTCTTTTGATCAACTGGAGTGCAGAATCATATAAAAATCTGATCACCTTTACCTTAAATTCTTGTTGTTCTTTTGATCAACTCTCCATGCTGCTTTCATGTTCTTGAGTAGGACCCCTTTACATTAAGACTAGGAAACCAAGGGAGAAGCATGCTCAGACAAGCATGCAGAATCTTCTGTTGCATGTACAATAGTGACATAGTTACTGTTTGCTGCAAATTTTTATCAAATAGTTGCTAACATAACACCGTTAATATTACTGAAAAAAATTCTGTGCTAGGACTATAGAAGCATTCCATCTATGGTTAGTACATTCCATTTGGCAATAAAATTAAGTTCTTTTTGGTATTGTTAATGATTATCATTTTCATAGTTTAGTAATTGTCAGCATTAGATTTAAAAAGGATGTTGATTCCCTTTAAAATAAAACAGACCATCGTCAAGTTTCTAGGATGGAAAGCATCAACCAACAGAGTTTGAACTGCTATTCACTGAGCTTTCTATGGACTCTTTTTCTTGTAAGGCATTATAATTTTTAGGACACATATTCATGCCCTTCCAATGATATGGCTTTACCCGTGGAGTTTATTGTGTTGAATTAATTACCTTTGCTGAACTAATGACAATCCAGTTATACACAGCTTTGGGCACAAAATGTTTGGCATCAGAAGAGTTTTCTTTTGGCTGGGATGACAAAAGGCTTAATTCAGGAGTTGTAAATAACAACCTTTTGGTAAGCATAACTTATACTGATGCTTTTATTTCTTTAACGCAATATAATGATTACTTTTATGCAATTTGCAAGACAAATGGACAGGGGAACTCATACTTGGGTTTTGAGCAACAAGCAAGTTACAATTATGATCAAGTAGCTGGAGATTATTCTAAAAATTTCAGTGCAGATGTCACAATTGGGTCCAAGCAAGTGAATGTTCATTCTTTGCAACAAAGAACAATGCCCACTCTCATTGGAAAAGGGTGATACTAAATTCTTATTATAATATGTGCATGTTTCTTCACTTTAGGCCATTGTGATGTTCTTCTTAATCATAATAAGACATATTTCTTACGCACCTAATTGATAAAAAGAAGGGTAAACCCAGTGCATGAGGCTTAGGGGTCTGAGGAGGTTAATATATGCAACCATGGCTATTTCTGAGACTTGAATCCTAGTCCCAGGTCACAAAGGAGCAACCTGCTCACCCTCCATGGACCTAATTGATAACATATACAATTTCACTGATATTACTGCCCTCTACACTGTCTGTTTGTCACAGCTTGCACTGAGCAAAGCAACAAGATCCTAAAGCAGATCTCTGAATACATTTTCACTTATTTAAGAAAAAATTTCTGAACTACTTGAAATTCTGGTTCATACAGTACATATTATGGTTTTCGAGAAGTTATTTTTTTGAGCAAAAATCTTATCTTTGTTTAGAATTAGATGGTCTAGATGATCAATCAAGCGGATCTCTGAATACATTTTCACTTATTTAAGAAAAAATTTCTGAACTACTTGAAATTCTGGTTCATACAGTACATATTATGGTTTTCAAGAAGTTATTTTTTTGAGCAAAAATCTTATCTTTGTTTAGAATTAGATGGTCTAGATGATCAATCTGTGCAACACAACCACATTAATCATTGTTTTACAAATTCTCATATACATTGCTGTAAATTATATATTGCTGCCAAATGATTTTTTTTTTGTCATAAACTTTTGATTTAGGTCCTATTTTGGAAGTATGCTGGGTATTCTTAAACACTTCATGATGTATGCAAGATGACATTATATATTGACCTTCTGCATACCTTGTATTGGTGGGTCTTGTGCACTGGGCTTGCCCTTTATGAGTCCAACTTACAAATCTTACATGTCACTTTATATGATCCAAATTCATCAATTTACATCAATTTGCAGCTTAAATCATGTTAGATTGTAATACTGCATACATTAATACATGTCCAACTTGAGCATTTATATTTGTGTCATAACTTTATTCTTTTGAACAATGCAATGATATCAAGGTAGGCCTTTAGAGAAAATTGCGGATGGCTATCTTATTTTAGTCACCATGCATCTCTTTTAACAATCTGAGACAAGATATAAAGCACTATTACTTGATTATCTTGACATACAATAATGTGAACATTTTCTTTTGATGGTTGACTATTTTATTCTGTTGCTTCTAAAAATTTTCATCAGTATGTTCAATGGAAAAATGTACATGGTCATTTGACCAATATGCTTGCAGGGGGTAACATTGCCTACATTGACCTTTTCGTACCCCACATTGACAAGAGCATGGTGCATTAGGCTGCTCTTTTATCATGAACATGGTCAATGTAATCTACATAATGAGCTGTTACTTAATTCTTATTTTTCCATCTTGTTAGGGCAAAACATTGGCGTGATGGGGATTGGATGTGCAATAACTGCAACAACCATAATTTTGCATCTCGTTCTATTTGCAACAGGTAATTCATCAGTCAAGAATGGTTTAAAAGGTTACAAAATGTACTGCTGTAATTTTGAAACACTATTTTACTCATGGTTAACTACTTTAGTTGGCTGAGAAAATGAAGTGGTGAACTGTATGGGATTCTTTTTTGATTGGTGAATCCTTAATTAACTGGTCTAATTCACAAAACACCTTTCAATTTTAATATATTTATGATATTAGTTCTTTGCTTTTCTTCGTATTCTATTGAGTCTTAACTGTTTTGTTCTTTTGGGAGGCAGTTTCATGCATGCTCCTCTAAAGTCTAAACATACAAATCTTGTGAATATCCTTTTGTAATTCCGAATGTATCATATGTACTATTTAACCTGAATTAAACTGTTATATTGACAAACATGCCCCTTCTACTGACTCTTATGATCAATATTTAAGGACAAAAGGAATTTCCTGTGGTTTGATTTGTAAAATAGGAATATGGGTTCAACAAAGGTGATGCGCATCAAGGCTAAGAATATTATCAGAAGTTTGTTGTAAAAGATTTTCTCAGTCTGAGCTGATAGGATATGACCATTCTGTCAAAGTATTCTTTGGTTCCAAGGACCAATGAAGAGAGAGAGAAGAAAGAATTATTAATTATCAGTTGCAATATAGAAAGATAACAATCTAACAAACATGGCTCTACATGAGGTCATATTTATGGGGCTACTAGTGCCAAAGATTCCTATATAAAGTGTAATGCTATTCTTTGGTAGAATGATCTTCTATTTACATCAATAATATGCTGAAAATAATTTAAAATGCCCCTTCAATTGTTGCCATAGATTCCACTATTTGTGTCTATGATTTCAGAGTGCTCTCCTGAAGTCTGACGACTCTTTTCATCTAAAGTAAACTTCTCTTTTCATCTAAAGTAAACTTTACTCTAATAATCATATCTCTTTTTAGCATAACTAATAATATCGATGAAGATTGCAAAGATCAAAGATGATATTTGACACCAGAAAGCTACAAATGATATAGACCTCATCTGATTTCTCTTAGGTTGCAACATGCTCCATGTCCAGTGGGCAAGGAAGATCAAGCATAAATCACTAAGAATGTGTCTGCAAATATTCTTTTTTTTTCTTGGCCTCATGGTTTATCTGAGAGACGGAAAGAGTTATCGAAAAAGAATCTGGTTTATAGCAGTGGGAAGGGACATAGACTCCCTATTAATCCGCAATATATTGTCCTAAATATAGAGAAATAGTGAAATAGAGGATATTATTTTCATGGGCAAATATGCAAATATTTATTTTCTTACTATTATGTTGGCCAGACACTTACAAGTTGTGGTGACAGTAAATCTTTTGCTGCTATATATATATATATATATATATAAGTAAAAAAAAAGAAATGGAGACGTCGCCTCGTTTCTCTACCCACGGGGGGGGAAGAAACCATATAAATACTTTAGTTCAAAAAATATATATATATATATATATATATATATATATTGTACAAGATAGAAGAATGTGCGGTTCTGAATGTTCAATTCTAAATCCACCGATAATTACTGTGTAGGCTGCTTCCATTTGAGGATTTCTTTTTGCTGCTGGTCTCCTGTTACGTGTCTGATTTCATCTACCTTTTGCTGGATATCATATTGTTTACTAAGTTGGTTGAGGTTTTAGGTAATCTAGCAGCACTGTGGGATCCTAGGTTTGGTTAATCATGTGCAAACAGGCATTTTTCTTGGTCCATATAGCTCTATTGGGTTTCAGAACTTAGGACCATAGACTACTAAACCCTTTCTTTGGTCATTTAGTAGCTAATCTGGTTTGATGTGCAGATAGAAAGGTTCCATGATGCCATTTTTTCAGCTGATATGTTGAAAGGAATTAGTTGATCCTTCGCGTCAATGCCGAATTGTTTCCTTTTTCTTTTCACAAGGTCCTTATACTGGGGTATAGATCGATATTACATTTGTGCGTGGGTTGGATATGAAGAAAATAAAATCTGCATATCTTTGGCACAGATGTGAACTTCTATGTTGGATGTGTCTTTTTTTCTCCAGAGTTGCCTCATTTATTTCTCACTCTAACCTGGTAGAGTTTGCCAACTGATGTGTGATGTTGGATTGTTGCTTCTAATCCTAATCATACATGAAGAAGCATGTGACTCACTATGAGTTGATGCTTCAAATCCTAATCATACATGTGGAAGCACATGACTTCAGATACCGAACAATGAACAACGAACATCTACAAAGTCTTCATGCTATTCAGCCGTGACATGGTTAACCTTTTTCCACAACGGTTTCCAAGAGCTGCTTATATGTGAAATTATTGTATTTATGACATGTTGCCAAATTGCTTTAGTTCTTGTTTTATGGAATGACATTGTAACCGTATAATGCAACAAATGTCCTGTTGCCACTGCTGCTTTCTTTACTAATGTTTTGCTTTATCGAGTTCCAATGCTCGTTGGCATCTAATTGCCATCTGCTTATCTGTGTGCCATCGTTTTCGTTTTCTTTGGTGAAGAAAATTGGCTGGCTGATGTTAAGCACTTGCCTTTTGCAGGTGTAAAACACAGAAAGAAGCTGCAATCCTTCCTGTTAGTGTTGCATAGCTTTGACGTGTGTTGTAAGGCTTGAGATCATTAGAGGTACTTGAGCTTTTCAGTGTGATTTGGAGCTTATGAGCAAAGTATGCTCCTCCTTTGGTTGCTGGTTTCCTGATTGGTATGAGGACCAGTTTGTGTTAAGAGAAGAGTCTGCTTTGATGAAAGATAAGTCTTTTTGGGCTTGAGATCATTAGAGGTACTTGAGCTTTTCAGTGTGATTTGGAGCTTATGAGCAAAGTATGCTCCTCCTTTGGTTGCTGGTTTCCTGATTGTTATGAGGACCAGTTTGTGTTAAGAGAAGAGTCTGCTTTGATGAAAGATAAGTCTTTTTTGTGCTGATGAAGTGGGATTTGATTGCTGACTAATAAATGTCTCACTAATATGCTGAATGCTGTTTTAGTTCATCAACAAAACATCATCTCGGATGATACCAAGCAACTTGGTGTTGACCTCTTATAATTGCCTCCTAATTGAGGATACTGACACTGACATAAGTTTGTCTCAAAATTTGTACAAATATTTACGGATTGCATAACACACTCTCTTGTAGATTTCTTTACAATCTATCCTTTGCTTCCTGTTGTATCGGTCTGCACCGATATACTGCACTTGGTACAGCATTACATTACATATCAAGCTTTAAAAAAATAAAAAAAATTAAAAATAAAAAAATAGAGAAACTGCTTGGTATGGGATCTATGTTGTCTTGTACTACTTGGTACAAATCTTTCTATCGGATGTTTTATTATGGATTTAGTTAATTTTGTCTAAATCGTATGTATTAATGTGTAAATGATCAATCTAATTAAAATCTCTTAATTTCTTAAGGACCTATTTAATAAAAGATATATTAAAGAAATATTTAATTCGGGATCTATAAATAGTTATTTCAGTAAATACTTGATAAAGAATGTAAATTATAAATATTGATTTCATAAGTTTTAAATGGTCGCATAATAAAGAGTTTAAGATGGTTTGTCATAATTAAAAATTTTCATAAGTGCTCAAATGATATTGTTGCAGAATAAGATAGCGAACCTACATTACCCTAAAGGCACATCCAACCATATGTCACTCAGGTAGCTTTTGTTAATACTTTGTATCATTCTATAGAGCTAAAAAATTCCTAAAATGACTGTTTTGATGGTTTGTTTCTTAGTAGTTTTGTCTTACATGATAACTACTCATAGCTTACGTTTATAAATCTAAAATGGCCATAAAAGCTAACCAAAATTAGGCTACTAA
>LVTN01002325.1:28489-39270 GCA_001649415.1 Musa itinerans
TATATATATATATATATTGTACAAGATAGAAGAATGTGCGGTTCTGAATGTTCAATTCTAAATCCACCGATAATTACTGTGTAGGCTGCTTCCATTTGAGGATTTCTTTTTGTTGCTCTTCTCCTGTTACGTGTCTGATTTCATCTACCTTTTGCTGGATATCATATTGTTTACTAAGTTGGTTGAGGTTTTAGGTAATCTAGCAGCACTGTGGGATCCTAGGTTTGGTTAATCATGTGCAAACAGGCATTTTTCTTGGTCCATATAGCTCTATTGGGTTTCAGAACTTAGGACCATAGACTACTAAACCCTTTCTTTGGTCATTTAGTAGCTAATCTGGTTTGATTTGCAGATAGAAAGGTTCCATGATGCCATTTTTTCAGCTGATATGTTGAAAGGAATTAGTTGATCCTTCGCGTCAATGCCGAATTGTTTCCTTTTTCTTTTCACAAGGTCCTTATATTGGGGTATAGATCGATATTACATTTGTGCGTGGGTTGGATATGAAGAAAATAAAATCTGCATATCTTTGGCACAGATGTGAACTTCTATGTTGGATGTGTCTTTTTTTCTCCAGAGTTGCCTCATTTATTTCTCACTCTAACCTGGTAGAGTTTGCCAACTGATGTGTGATGTTGGATTGTTGCTTCTAATCCTAATCATACATGAAGAAGCATGTGACTCACTATGAGTTGATGCTTCAAATCCTAATCATACATGTGGAAGCACATGACTTCAGATACCGAACAATGAACAACAAACATCTACAAAGTCTTCATGCTATTCAGCCGTGACATGGTTAACCTTTTTCCACAACGGTTTCCAAGAGCTGCTTATATGTGAAATTATTGTATTTATGACATGTTGCCAAATTGCTTTAGTTCTTGTTTTATGGAATGACATTGTAACCGTATAATGCAACAAATGTCCTGTTGCCACTGCTGCTTTCTTTACTAATGTTTTGCTTTATTGAGTTCCAATGCTCGTTGGCATCTAATTGCCATCTGCTTATCTGTGTGCCATCGTTTTCGTTTTCTTTGGTGAAGAAGATTGGCTGGCTGATGTTAAGCACTCGCCTTTTGCAGGTGTAAAACACAGAAAGAAGCTGCAATCCTTCCTGTTAGTGTTGCATAGCTTTGACGTGTGTTGTAAGGCTTGAGATCATTAGAGGTACTTGAGCTTTTCAGTGTGATTTGGAGCTTATGAGCAAAGTATGCTCCTCCTTTGGTTGCTGGTTTCCTGATTGGTATGAGGACCAGTTTGTGTTAAGAGAAGAGTCTGCTTTGATGAAAGATAAGTCTTTTTTGTGCTGATGAAGTGGGATTTGATTGCTGACTAATAAATGTCTCACTAATATGCTGAATGCTGTTTTAGTTCATCAACAAAACATCATCTCGGATGATACCAAGCAACTTGGTGTTGACCTCTTATAATTGCCTCCTAATTGAGGATACTGACACTGACATAAGTTTGTCTCAAAATTTGTACAAATATTTACGGATTGCATAACACACTCTCTTGTAGATTTCTTTCAATCTACACTGCACTTGGTATCGGTCTGCACCGATATACTGCACTTGGTACAGCATTACATTACATATCAAGCTTTAAAAAAATAAAAAAAATTAAAAATAAAAAAAAATAGAAACTGCTTGGTATGGGATCTATGTTGTCTTGTACTACTTGGTACAAATCTTTCTATCGGATGTTTTATTATGGATTTAGTTAATTTTGTCTAAATCGTATGTATTAATGTGTAAATGATCAATCTAATTAAAATCTCTTAATTTCTTAAGGACCTATTTGTGATGTTCTTCTTAATCATAATAAGACATATTTCTTACGCACCTAATTGATAAAAAGAAGGGTAAACCCAGTGCATGAGGCTTAGGGGTCTGAGGAGGTTAATATATGCAACCATGGCTATTTCTGAGACTTGAATCCTAGTCCAAGGTGACAAAGGAGCAACCTGCTCACCCTCCATGGACCTAATTGATAACATATACAATTTAACTGATATTGCTGTCCTCTACACTCTCTGTTTGTCAGAGCTTGCACTGAGCAAAGCAACAAGATCCTAAAGCGGATCTCTGAATACATTTTCACTTATTTAAGAAAAAATTTCTGAACTACTTGAAATTCTGGTTCATACAGTACATATTATGGTTTTCAAGAAGTTATTTTTTTGAGCAAAAATCTTATCTTTGTTTAGAATTAGATGGTCTAGATGATCAATCTGTGCAACATAACCACATTATTCATTGTTTTACAAATTCTCATATGCATTGCTGTTAATTATATATTGCTACCAAATGATTTTTTTTTGTCATAAACTTTTGATTTAGGTCCTATTTTGGAAGTATGCTGGGTATTCTTAAACACTTCATGATGTATGCAAGATGACATTATATATTGACCTTCTGCATACCTTGTATTGGTGGGTCTTGTGCACTGGGCTTGCCCTTTATGAGTCCAACTTACAAATCTTACATGTCACTTTATATGATCCAAATTCATCAATTTACATCAATTTGCAGCTTAAATCATGTTAGATTGTAATACTGCATACATTAATACATGTCCAACTTGAGCATTTATATTTGTGTCATAACTTTATTCTTTTGAACAATGCAATGATATCAAGGTAGGCCTTTAGAGAAAATTGCGGATGGCTATCTTATTTTAGTCACCATGCATCTCTTTTAACAATCTGAGACAAGATATAAAGCACTATTACTTGATTATCTTGACATACAATAATGTGAACATTTTCTTTTGATGGTTGACTATTTTATTCTGTTGCTTCTAAAAATTTTCATCAGTATGTTCAATGGAAATATGTGCATGGTCATTTGACCAATATGCTTGCAGGGGGTAACATTGCCTACATTGACCTTTTCGTACCCCACATTGACAAGAGCATGGTGCATTAGGCTGCTCTTTTATCATGAACATGGTCAATGTAATCTACATAATGAGCTGTTACTTAATTCTTATTTTTCCGTCTTGTTAGGGCAAAACATTGGCGTGATGGGGATTGGATGTGCAATAACTGCAACAACCATAATTTTGCATCTCGTTCTATTTGCAACAGGTAATTCATCAGTCAAGAATGGTTTAAAAGGTTACAAAATGTACTGCTGTAATTTTGAAACACTATTTTACTCATGGTTAACTACTTTAGTTGGCTGAGAAAATGAAGTGGTGAACTGTATGGGATTCTTTTTTGATTGGTGAATCCTTAATTAACTGGTCTAATTCACAAAACGCCTTTCAATTTTAATATAGTTATGATATTAGTTCTTTGCTTTTCTTGGTATTCTATTGAGTCTTAACTGTTTTGTTCTTTTGGGAGGCATTTTCATGCATGCTCCTCTAAAGTCTAAACATCCAAATCTTGTGAATATCCTTTTGTAATTCCGAATGTATCATATATACTATTTAACCTGAATTAAACTGTTATATTGACAAACATGCCCCTTCTACTGACTCTTATGATCAATATTTAAGGACAAAAGGAATTTCCTGTGGTTTGATTTGTAAAATAGGAATATGGGTTCAACAAAGGTGATGCGCATCAAGGCTAAGAATATTATCAGAAGTTTGTTGTAAAAGATTTTCTCAGTCTGAGCTGATAGGATATGACCATTCTGTCAAAGTATTCTTTGGAATGGTTCCAAGGACGAAAGAAGAGAGAGAGAAGAAAGAATTACTAATTATCAGTTGCAATATAGAAAGATAACAATCTAACAAACATGGCTCTACCTGAGGTCATATTTACGTGCCTACTAGTGCCAAAGATTCCTATATAAAGTGTAATGCTATTCTTTGGTAGAATGATCTTCTATTTACATCAATAATATGCTGAAAATAATTTAAAATGCCCCTTCAATTGTTGCCATAGATTCCACTATTTGTGTCTATGATTTCAGAGTGCTCTCCTGAAGTCTGACGACTCTTTTCATCTAAAGTAAACTTCTCTTTTCATCTAAAGTAAACTTTACTCTAATAATCATATCTCTTTTTAGCATAACTAATAATATCGATGAAGATTGCAAAGATCAAAGATGATATTTGACACCAGAAAGCTACAAATGATATAGACCTCATCTGATTTCTCTTAGGTTGCAACATGCTCCATGTCCAGTGGGCAAGGAAGATCAAGCATAAATCACTAAGAATGTGTCTGCAAATATTCTTTTTTTTTCTTGGCCTCATGGTTTATCTGAGAGACGGAAAGAGTTATCGAAAAAGAATCTGGTTTATAGCAGTGGGAAGGGACATAGACTCCCTATTAATCCGCAATATATTGTCCTAAATATAGAGAAATAGTGAAATAGAGGATATTATTTTCATGGGCAAATATGCAAATATTTATTTTCTTACTATTATGTTGGCCAGACACTTACAAGTTGTGGTGACAGTAAATCTTTTGCTGCTATATATATATATATATATATATAAGTAAAAAAAAAGAAATGGAGACGTCGCCTCGTTTCTCTACCCACGGGGGGGGAAGAAACCAGGAGAAAACTCAAAGTTAAGCTTATTCAAGAACCTCGTGGGACAACAAAAGTCAGACGTCTTTCTGAATTTTTTGTTTCCAGATTGCACATTCTACACACCCCCAATCCTTCATTTCCATTGTTCTTCGATAAGAGTGAGTTTATCTAAATTATGGAACTGTGGCCTCCCCGTATCATTTACTTAAGAGAGAGATGATAGATGCTTTAGGCTTTTAAACACGGCAAGCATTGTAGGATGGCTATCTCTTCTTATTTGATTGGTACATTTGAGTACATTGATTTTTTTGTTTTTGAATTATTCCAGAGTCTGCTTTTTAAGAGGTTACATGTCTTCATGGATTTGTGTGATGCAATTTTGTGAATACATTTACGATTTTCGAAGTTCAATTACTGCTTATTATGATTGTGATACTGTTGCTGGTCACATGAAAAATCCGAAGTTGGAAACGGATTTGAAAGGCATGGATCATCGCAGTGATAGCATAGCTAGTTTTCTTAAAACTAGCCTGATGATGATTTTGTAAGAAATTCTTTTAATTATGGTGTGTTTCATTAGCCTAAGTGCACCTTTTTATGGTGCTTTCCCGTCTCGTCTGGCAACATCTCTTCACACTACTGGCATTTGTGTAGATAGTTTCTTTGCTTTTACAGCACTTGTTGAGAGTTTATTTTGGGTAAAAATTGTCCCGTCGTCATCCATCCGAGTGTTGGGATAAAATCTTGATAGGGTTCCTATTTATTATATATAATATAATTACTCTCTTAATTTTAATTAGTAGTTTATTCAATCCTTTTCAGCCATAAAGCAATCTCGACTCTTTGGTTTACCAATTGGACATAAATAGGGGGGGGAAGATTTGTTTGTTGGTAAATCAAATTGGACCAACCCCAGCTTTGGATCGGATGCTCGTGGTGGCACGGTCAAAAGCTAAGCTGACGACACGACTGGACGTGAATTAGATTCGAAGAAGTCAATTGAAATTGGCGCCGTAGCCCGAGGACTACAACTGCAAGTTGCGCTTTCATGATCGAGAGAGGGCTTAAAGCCACGAGTAAACTGATGTCATTTATTGATGCTTCTGAAAGAGAAACAACTCAAGTTGCCCGGTTAGCGTTCACGAGAAATCGATAATGGATGCGGATCACCCTCTCTATGCATGCGTCTTTTGAGGCAGTGGTTGGTGATGGCAACCACACACCATGTCTTTGTATTCTCACACGGTCAACGCGTGGACTTCTCCGGCTCCAAGTCTTGTCAACGACATTGTAAATACTCATTGGAGGAACTTTTATTGAATATGTTTAACCTAATATTTACACGATATGGACGAGGTCACTATCCCTGAAATCACTCTGGCTTCTTAGAGATACGTAAAAGAGAGGACTTATTAAAAGAAAATTTTTAGAGATTTAATAAATAGTTATTTCAGTAAATACTTGATAAAAAATATAAATTATAAATATTGACTTCATAAGCTTTAAATGGTCGCATAATAAGAGTTTAAGGTGGTTAGTCATAATTAAAAATTTTCGTAAGTGCTCAAATGATATTGTTGCGGAATAAGATAGCGAGCTAGCCTTAGACATTACCCTAAAGGTACATCCAACCATATGTCACTTAGGTAGCTCTTGTTAATACTTCGCATCACTTTGTAGAGCTAAAAAATTCTTAAAATGACTGTTTTGATGGTTTGTTTCTTAGTAGTTTTGTCTTACATGATAACTACTCATAGCTTACGTTTATAAATCTAAAATGGCCATAAAAGCTAACCAAAATTAGGCTACTAAACCTTGTGCAAACCCTCTATATGCTGTGCAAAACATGAACAAAACTGAAAGATATAAACATACACAAGCATTATATTGAACACACTATTTACAACCATGTCCATGACATACTCCCCCAAATTCCTTCGACGTCCTCATTGAAGCATTTGTAGACGTTGTATCTTCTCGCCTTTGTTGAATCTTCAATCTTCTGCTCTAATTGCAACACACCTCTTCGCTCCCAATTGTTCTTCGTCACTGTTGTTGAGTAGTCAAACTTTGATTCGCCATGTTGCTTAAACTCACCAATGACTCTGACTCTAGTGTGTAATCGCCCGAATTGTGTTGATTCTTATTGATTCATGAGGATCCTTTAGATAAATGAAAAGACCTTCCTTGTTATGCACTAGTCTCTCAAACATCTCACGCCGCTTGAACTGGATGGATACCCGTTTAAGCTTTAACGAACATTGCCTTGCAAACTTGAAGTTTTTGTTATCTTTTCTCTGCAAACGATTCCTCTTCTATTTAGTTATCACCACCAAGTAGGTTCATATTACCTCCACTTTCAATTGGCATTCAGTTGGGAAATGAAACAGACAATCTACTTTCAATAGCATTGATCACCATTAGTAAGGATTTGATAACTATTGTCTTTCATTTTCTTCGAAAGGATCTTTGAACATGTGTAGAGCTCCTCTGCTTGATAAATATGAGAACTATGGTACTTGATTTCGCTCATTCTCTTAAGGGTTGAGAAGACAACGGTTACTTAACTTCGCCTACCTCCTCAAGAGTTGTACTCCATGTATCGAGTTGGTTTTTAGCCTTTCGCATACTCTTTGCTCATACTTTTGAAGCACCCAAAGTATTTGCACTCCTTGCCATTCGCCTTCTCAGTATCATCAAACTTTTGTAATGCAAGAAGTTTTGCCCGAAGTGAGTAAAATTTTGCCCCAACTTGGAGTAAGCCTCTAATAGTTTTGGTCACATCTAGGATTGTATCATTTTCTCCATCATTTCTATCGCATACTCTTTTGAGCAGAAAAGGTATAACATTACGTATTGTGTGCTATGTTCCTTAGTTGAGCACTCCTATATTGACTCGAAGTCTCCCACTTTTGGCTATTTAATGAGAAGCCCGTTGACACCGGTCTTACAAAGTTCCCTGGCCTATGCCTTTCAACCTTGTCTTAGTACTTGGAGTTTACATCTGCATTCTCCACCTTCTCAACCTCTTTCACAATTAAGCACTCTCTATTGGGAGCAAGGGTTGATGACTCTCCATGGTACCGCCTCAGCGGTACCATGGCACTACCATACCTATGGCCCTATATTATTCATCACCTTGTATCTACATCACTTTCTTCTTGATCGGTATATCTACCTCTATAACACTATGACACTTCTTAGAGTCCACCTCTATTTTAACCAACGCTTGGTTTTGGGTAGTTGAGTCTCATTGGACTCATTATCGCTTCCTCGCCCCTTTCGATTGCTTGCTTTAACACTTATGTGTTATTCGAGTAGTTCCCCTTGGTCGATGAAAAGATAGACAACAACTCATATGCATAGCCTCTGTCATTATGTCATAGGGCTCACGCTAATTCAGTTCTCCTTTGATTCCTTGTTAGTAATGTTCACTTACTCAATCTTGTCTTTTGACTTACCAAGCTCCCTTAAGCGAATATGAACTTTAAAGTAGTCCAACTCATCAGTCACTCTAATTATACATATGTATGATCAAGTCTCCCAATGAGACTCACTGGTACTTGACTCAGAATTCTCCCTCAATAATACACAACCCCCATATGCTTATGATAAAGGCTTACATCCAATGCAAAATTTGATGCACATATGGAAGACCCACCTCTACGATACTATGACATTCACTTCTTGAATCTATAGCTCTTCTTGTTGTCATGTTGTTCACCGAAGTGGAGCTTTTAGTAGCTCCCGATCATATCTCTATATGATTTAGTCTCTCACAAGACTTATCCCATTTGTGTTGTATTGCCTCGAACTATTCCACCATGATCCGCTACACCATGTCGCCTCCTGGTGACATCTCCACTATATTTTGATCTTTGTGGGTTGAACTTGAACTATAATCTCTCAATGTGTAGACTTTACCATTATATTGCATTGCCTCTGTCACCTCTGATTATGTTCGCTCTTTCGACAATTAACCTTTGTCTACCCACTCTCGGGTCATACCCAGATGAAGCATAGCTCTAGGATAGTCCATTACCTAGCAGTTTCTAAAAGCCACCGACTTCAATGAAATTGGTGCGCCATTGTTTGGATCTTGGGCCTTTGCCCCCTAGTACAATCTCTGCTATGCATCACTTGCTTCGTAACAACTCGAATGGTAGCACTATGACATATTCTTTAAGAGTACTTGTCTTTGCATCCTTTGCCTCATGCCAAGACCTTTTGACCCAAACTTCACCTTCGCAAGTTGAGTCGCCTTAGTTCCTCTATAAAATGCTTTGTTGAGATAAAGTACATATGCCTCGAAGCTCCCTTTGACTTTGACATAATGTAGGTTGAGTCCACTCCATCAGAATGAGGGACCCATGAAACGATATAATCCTATTTTTTTCCCTACAAGAGTTCATATCCTTGACCTCTATCCAAATACATGTGCCTCGAAGCTCCCTTCGACTTTGACACCATGCAGGTTGAGTCCACTCCATCAAAATGAGGGACCCATGAAACGATATAATCCCATTTTTTTTCCTACAAGAGTTCATATCCTTGACCTCTATCCAAAGCTTTGTGTCTTTGCTCTATGTTTCATCTTCTATGTCGACTCCCTTTATATGGCTTAGGCACTTTACTAAGTTCCACCCAAGTTACTCTACTCCTCGGTTTGCATTGAGTTGATGGTAGCCCTTACGCCCATCATTCTATAGATCAACCCTCTGTTAAGTCTAATTTTCACATCGACTCTAAGTGTGCCTTCGTTTAGTGTTGTCTTGGGTCACTCTCTCACTTGATCTTGCAATGCGTCCACCAACACATCACCTCATGCGAGATCATACGATAACTCCTCGTTGCACACTCGATCTATTGAGCTTTGTGGAGTTGTTGTCTTAATGTATCCCTCCTTAACATATGTGATCCATTGCATATGATTCTCCCTATGGAGAATTGAGACTTATACCTCTTAGATATTTGTTATGTTGGAGCAACTTCTCTCTTCGTATCCTTCCTTCTTGAAGTTTCGGAGACCAACATCCCCTTAGACTTCATCTTGCTGAGTAAATTGTGCACTATTCTGTCCTCATGAACACACTTGCTATATTATGATTCTTCACCAATACAGGCTTCTTTGCATCCCTTAAGGCCTATTAGTATGCTAAACTCATTATAAACTTCAACCTCATAATAATGTATCATTTCCATGCTAAAGAGAAAGTTTCAATGCTCCATAGCGTCAAGTTTTGATCACCTTGGGATTGTCACAAATAGTCCATCATTCACATACAAACTCTTGCATGAGTATCGAATTCTTTGAGATAGTAATTTCCTTCTCCTATATAAGCTTTAAGTAACTCTTTCGGTCACTAAGCAACCTATACCACCTTATATAGTCTCATCCTTTACCAAGCGCCCTACTTGCCTTGAGCATCGTCAAATTTAGTTGCCAACATTGAGCCATAGCTCAAACTCAACCATTTCAACATTTGTGCGCTATGTATTCTTCCCAACTTGCTTGTCCTCATGGTGCCTCTCACGCGAAGGATTGGCTATTCCTATGAATGTCAATCTTGAATGTCCGCTCTTTTGGGTGACTCCTTTACTTATATCTCAACACCCATTTCCCTCAAACGGTCATGTGTGTTGGTTGCCTTCATCACAGCCCCGCTAGATCCCTTATGTTTGCATGCCAAGTGTTTCTAAGTGTACTTGTCTTGCTCTGATATCATCTTTCCATTCACAAAGGATTAATCTTCCCGAAACCTCTTATAGTCCCTTAAGGACCTACGAGAGAGAAGATTGGTTAAAAAAATATTTAACCCGGGATCCACAAGCAGCCATTTAGTAAACACTTAATAGATAATATAAATTACAAACATAGACTTTATAAGCTCTGAAAATAGTCATATAATAAAGGGTCCAAGGTGGTCTATCATAACCAAAAGTCTCAACACTACATGACACTACTACGGAATAATACAGTGAACTAGCCCTAAACACTACTTTAAAGACCCATCTAACTATGTGTCACTCGGGTAGCTCTAGATGCTATGCTGGCTAATACTTCGCACCACTTTACAGAGCTAAAAACCTCCCAAAATAATTGCTTGGATGATCTATTTCTGAAAGTTTTACTTCAATGATTGCTTGGTTGATCTATTTTTGAAAGTTTTGCTTCAGCATGATGATTACACATCGCTTGTATTTAAAATGATTACAAAAGCTAATCAAAATGAGACTGAAAGACACGAACACACAAGCATTATATCGAATACCATGTTT
>LVTN01002326.1:0-23065 GCA_001649415.1 Musa itinerans
TTTTATCATCAAAATCCGAGATTCAACAGCGGCCACAAGCACCGTTGCTCTACGGCGCGTCACCCCGCGGGAGCAGCGGCTGTAGGCGCCGCTGCCCTGCGACGCCTCTGCCCGCGGGTCTAGCACAAGCAAGCGCCGCCCTTGCGTGTGGGCGCAGTGCCCGCGCGTAGGTGACCGCCGTGCCCACGCGCATCCTACCTTGCGGCTACCGCTACGACGGGAGCGAGGGCAGCAACAGTTGCTGCCCTTTCTCGCTTTTACGTCAACGATTTTGACGTCAAAAGCTTCTCTAAAACACAACACACGTAGTTCAAAACCAATCTATCGCATGAACAACCTGGCTCTAATACCACCATTGGGAAATCTTAGGGGTGACATTACATGCGCAGCGGAAGAACAAGAAAATAAAATCCCCTATTTCCAAAGAGATGTTCGTCGTCGTGCGAAGATTAGTGCGCAAAATCCACGAAACTTAAAACTGTGTATAGAGTAGATTGTGTTACCTAGGGAGATCGTTTATCCCTGTTTCCTTGCAAATCTTTAGGAGAGGGTGAAGGTGGTCAATTATCCTCCTCTCTAGCGGTGATCCACATAGCAGGGCTGCGACGATGCTCCTCAAAACTCCAAGCCTGCTTTGAGGTGGAGAGGGGGAGGAGAATAGGAGAGGAAAGCAAAGGCTCTAGCCTATGAGGCTCTGAATCTCTCCTATTTATAGTGGTTCCCAGTCAAACGCTAATGGATCCTCCCCTAGTGGGTATTGGATCTGCATCCAATTACCCAAACCTTTTAGATTAGTGGATCTCTATCCAATAATCTCTTATGGGCTCTTATTGGATCTTGTCCATGGGATCCAATAATTCAGGGGCTTATTGGATATCCAATAAGACAAGGGGTCCGGCGGATATCTCATATCCGAACCTCTATTCATCGCAATGCCTACCATATGTGTGTGACCCTCTAGGCCCAATATCGAGCTGACCGTGAGTCATACTTGTTAGAACTCCTTCTAAGTTAGTGAATTATTATCTCTATAATAATTCACTCGACTCATCGACTACGAACATACTAGGCCACTAAGCCGTAGTCCCCAGACGATACAGGGGAATCCAATCCAATTGCCTATCTGTCCTCAGTTACCGTGTACCTATAGTTCCTCATCCATCTAATATCCCAGAGACCGTATATCGAGCATGGTGCTATTAGACTCATACGGTTTCTACTCGAGTCTCGCTCTAATCGGATTCTCCCGGAGAATTATTTCTCTCTCAACCCGAATGACCATAGCTAGGGATTTGTCTAAGCAAGAACAAATGGGATATTCCTCTCATGATGCCGAGAGTGGATGATTCTCTATCGACACTCAATAGCCCTCGTAAGGTCGACTGCCACTCCCAATGACTAGTTGTACTAGATCTGGGACAACTAAACCTATAAGTCTGGTATCAAAGAGTGGAGCACTCATGCAGGACATTCTTGGTGTCTCAAGTCTAAGGACTAGATACACCACTAGGACTACGGAATTGTTGTCTAACAATAAGGCATCATCAACCATCCAGCATTCCGTAAGCGGATCAATCAGTGAACTCATTCTCCAATGAGCACCTATACTGTATCCCTAGTGTCCCCACACGAGCAGCTACGAGACTAGCTACATCCATCATATGGACGGATATACAGCACACCAGTCTATCCGGTTATCACGATGTCCCTCTCAAGTAACCTATGACCGGGATTATTTAGGATATGTGTCTAAAGGTAAATCGATCTCATTATCGTGATCTCATCACGATCCGATTCCCAATGCACAAATCCAAGGACATCACAATATATACATGCATATACGCAATAGTTAATATAAAGTGATTTTTGCCAAAATATAATAAGCAAAAAGATTCCGTATCAAGCACTTTTATAAAGCTCATAAGTTTATATTTACCATCAACATTGTTAGGAACGAGTTAGCACTAAGAGGGGGCTGAATTAGTGCAGCGGTAAAAACGTCGATTTGAAAATCTTTCATACATTGAAAACTGATTTTAGAAATGTGCTTAACTTAAAAGTGTGTTTGTTCATAAGCATAGTGAAAGCAAAGTGAGGAGGAAGTTTGCTATCAAAGTAAATTGCTCAAAAATAAATGCAAACCAGATTTTATACTAGTTCGTTCGTCGTGACCTACATTCACTCCACCGATTCCTCTTCTGTGGAGGCCACCAGCATCCACTAACGATCTTCCTTCAATTGGCGAAGATCAACTACCCTTACAACTCGATTCTCCTTTTGATAGGTTCAGGAGAGAACCTTTACAACCCCCCTTACTCCTCTCTCAAACAAAACTAACACTTTGAGCTTGAGAGGAGTTCACACATTATTACGATAGTGTTTTTTTATTTTTTTGCTCTCTGTGCTTGTGTATGTTCACCAAGCATGAGAGGGGTATTTATAGGCCTCAAGTTGATTCAAACTTGGAGCCCAAAAATGTCTCATCCCAGGTCTCCCGAGTATGGGCGGTACCACCGCCTGCAGCACTGACACTGACATTGACATTGGGTGGTACCACCACCCAATCTGGTGGTACAACTACTTGACACCCTGCCATTGGGCGGTACCACTGCCTAATTTGGCAATACCAACGCTTGACAATTTCTCGGAGATTGAGTCTGGGCAGTACCATCGCCCAAACTAGTAGTACCACCGCCTAACATAGTCTCGGAGACTATGCCATGACGGTTCCACCTGTTGGGTCACTATTTGGGCCTTTCACTTGGCCCAACATTGCTCAAGCTCGGGCCTAATTAGTCCCTAATTGAGTTGGCCTAATTATATTCTAAACCGACTCAATTAGACTCTAAACTAACTCGATCTAGACATAATCGATTACAAGCAAATCCTATGTTGTCTGGCATGTCATTGGTTCTTCCGGCGCTTCATCCGATCCTTCGGCGCATCGTCTTTTCCTTCGGCGTATTGCCCAATCAGCTTGTTGTCTTCTCGTAATATCTGATCTCCTTGGTGCAATGTCCGATCGTTTTGGCCCGAGGCCCGAATTCATGAACCGAAGCCTTCTGCCGACATGTGGACTGATCCTCTGGCTCGATGTCCAATCTTCTAACATGTTTGCTCCGGCCCAACATCTGATTCCTCTTACTTTAATCGATTTATCTTTTTTGATCGAAGCTAGTCCTACGTCACTTAAAATGCAGATCAAATCATAAACACTATCAATTGGTTTCATCATCAAAATCCGAGATTCAACAAACATTTCATTAGACACCAAGTGTACTTATACAATAAAAACATATCATCCACTAAAGATTTGCCCCCAAATCTTCTAACTTTCCACTACCTTAGTCTAATTCAAATATTTTAGCGAGCGACAAGTTTTCCTAAAAAGTTTATACAGCAATGGAGTGAGCATATAGAGCTCAGCAAGCAACGAACATATCCATGGCAAAAGAGGATAGTTTCAAACAAATAAGATACCAAATATAAGATGGATACAAGAGTTCATAGATAGCCACTCAACGAATGCAGAATTTACAATGTCATTTCACTCAAAGCATGTTTTATTCATAACAAGAGAGTAAAGACTAATTGGAGCATATCAATGATGTGAGGAGCATTACGAGGTATATCAATGGCGTATGAAATGTTACGGGGCATATCAATAGCATATGAAACATTTCGGAGCATATCAATGGTGAAAGGAAAATGTTTCGGAGCGTATCAATGGCATATAAAATATTTCGGAGCACATCAATAACAAATAAAATATTTCAAAGTATATCAATGATGTATGAAATATTTTTGAGGCATAAGAAGCATTTCAGAATATATTATAGAACAAATATGAAACAAAAGCTCAAACGTCACATTTGACGTTGCATATATTTCATTCTTATCTAAAGCACACATAAAAGCATATAACCAAAGCTCTAGATATCATATTGAACACATAGATGGTGAACTGAGATCCCAAACATAATCTCTCATATCTGGGAGCATCATCTATCCACGTCTGGATAAAGCCAGAGGGGGTCGGTAGAGCATCGTGGGCTCTAAGTATACACCCTATACCATTTCTGGCAAAGGTCCAAATAATCCCTTTACCATTTCTAGCAATGGTCCAAATAATCCCTTTACCATTTCCGGTAAAGGTCCATATAATCCCACAAACACCAGAGTATAAAAAAACATTGTGAACAATAAAATTGACACATATCAAAAACACATGTGGAACAACGGAATGCATGTGCTTATATAAAACATTATGATACAAACTTAAAATTTACATAACAGATTCAAGTATGCAAATACTTATAGGATAATAGTATAAAGGAATTCGAAGCAATAATGTAAAGCTCAACTAAAGTATATATTTTAGCTAAAATCAATTTCCAAAGAGACGAAACAAGAATAGGCGAAATCGAAGAAAGCTCGATTCTAACAGAATTTGATAGACATATTTCATCAATAATTTGAATCACCAATTATACTTTAATTTATACAAGATAGTGTCATTCCAAATATGTATCAATCTAGTTTTAGATAAATTAAGTTTTGTATGAATTAGAGTTTCCAACATGGAGTTATCAACAGTTTAGTAACCAAAGGTCAGAGAACATTATCCCTATCTAGTAGAATTCATAAAGTTGATTAGAATAGATAGTTCTATAGGCATTTATTCTCAAAACTATTCAAACAATAAATTCACAGAAATATTTATGAGTCTAGTTTCTGATAAATCATGTTTTGTATAAATTAGAGTTTTTATTAGAGAGCTATAAGCAAAAGAGTACTAAAAGGTCAAAACCAACGGTGTATGTTTTATAAATTTTATAGAGTTATTTGAAATAATAGTTTGGGTATATAATTAGACTCTAAATTTAACAATATTAGTATCAACAGAAAGAGCTATGAGTCTATTTTCGTATGAATTTATTTTTTCCTAAATCCGAAATCAGTACAGAAAGTTATGGTTTAAAAAATACAGAAAGGTCAACTCTCAGAAATTCCAGATTCACAATTTTATTACCAAACGACAGAAATATCATATAAAAAGCCAAAATCTTCCAAAATTCTCAGAATTAGGATGAAATCATAGATTAAGATTATTATATGAAAGAGTTAGAATACTTAGCTTAGAAAAATTGAAGTCCCAAAAGTGTGGCATTGATGCAAAACCTCAAGCCAAAGCAAAGCTTATTCTTCCTCTACTTCAATTCCTCTTCCCATCTCTTCTCCAACCTTGGTTGTAGCTCTTTTGTTAAGTTTTCCTTTAGGTTCTCCTTTAATTACTTTGGTTTGACTAACATAAGGATTGCTAGGTGGCAAACATACATGAAAGAAGCTTATGTGTCATCCATAAAACAAACTTAGGTGGCACCATCTTTAGGTTAGCTAGTGACATATGTCCTCTATTTTTTTTTTGTTTAACTTAGTACGAATCTTTCACAAATCATATTGAATTACTAAGATTTACATTTAGGTTCCTACATTACAAACAAGCCCTTATAAAATTTTTAATAATAAGGGATGTTACACTCTCCCCTCCTTAATAGAAAATTTTAGTCTTCTAAATTTGTCATACCTCCTTCGACGAAAAGTTGAGATCAAGATTGCACTTGGATAGAGGTCATCAACACTATTAAGTCTTGCCCTTTCCATATAACATTCAAATCAAAATTTTCTTTTAATAACTTCCATTGTTTCACAACCAGTATAGCCATAAAACTTGTAGATTTTCTATTAAGTGCGTCAGCTACAACATTGGCTTTACTCGAGTGATGACAAACAATACAATCATAATCCTTTAGAAGTTTTATTTATCTCCGTTGCCTCATATTTAACTCTTTTTGAGTAAAAATATACTTTAAACTCTTGTAATCACTAAAGACTTCAAATGTCCGCCCATACAATTAATGCCTCGAAAACTTTAAAGCAAAATAATTATTGCCAATTCCAAATCTTGAGTTGGATAATTCAGTTCATAACTCTTTAGTCGTCTAGAAGCATAAGCAATCACTTTCCTTTTTTTGCATCGAAATACATCCAAGGCCCTTTCTTGAAGCATCGGTATAAATAACAAATCCCTCGTTACCACTTGGAATAGTGAGAATAGGGGCACTATTCAAACCAAAAGGCATTACTAAAAAAATTCATCGTGACCATATCAAGTTCTAAAAGTTGTTTGTAGGATATCCTCCTTCTTGATCTTTAATTGATAGTAACATGATCTCAAATCAATCTTGGGGAATACTTGTGCACCTTGCAATTGATGCAACAAATCATTAATTCTAGGTAGGGGATACTTCTCTTTTTTTTTTTTTTTGTGGTTTCCTAATTCAACTATCTTTCATCAATAGTAGCACGATAGGAAGATAGCCAATATGTGCCAAGTATAATATCAAAACCTCGGATCTCTAGAAGACTCAAGTCACCAAGTAGTTTGTGTTCTTCGATATAAATCAAACAAAATAGATAAACCAAGTTTGTATTCAAAGAATCCCCAACAATAGTAGTTACATATAACATATAATCTAGTGGTCTTGGTTCAATGCCCAAGTAATAAGCAAAATATTATGAAACAAATGGTAAGTTGGAACTAGGGTCAAACAAAACTTTTTGTATTTTATCAAAAACATTCATAGTACCTTCGACCATTGATTTAGAAGCTTTAGAATCTTATTCATTGATAACACATCCTTTAGCATGAGCTGATGGCCTAGGAGGTAGTGGCTCTTTCTTATTCAGAAGGTAATCTTTTATTTTATGATCCAACATCCCGCAAGCAGAACAGGCTCCAATTACCCAAAAGAATTGAGTTGTTTCATGATTTAACCTGTATCTAGCACATGATTGAGTCATCTGCAGTAACTCTTCTTTCTCAACTGTAGATGTCTTTACCTTCTTGTTTCTTATTTAAGATTCATTCCCTCTCTTACTTTTGCTGATAAACTTGTCCTTATCTTTCTTTCTCCTGATTTCCCAAATTTCCTCCAAATTTCTTTCAATTATCAAAGCCCTTTCAACCACATCAGTATATACTTGGAGTTTTAAGGCTAACATCCAACTTTTTATTACTAGCGTTAGGCCCCTTTCAAATTTCTTTACTTTTCTAGTTTCATCATCGATTATATGAGTAGCAAATATGGAGAGTTCAGCGAATTTAGTTCATATTATGCTATTGTTAAGTTTCCTTGGATTAGATTCTAGAACTCCAATTCTTTATGCTCTCTAATGTAATCTAGGAAAAATTTATCGTTGAACTTTTCTACAAATACGTTCCATGTGATTGGCTCATGTTTGACTTCAAAAATCCTTTTAATTATTCTCCACTAGTGCTCAGCCTCTCCTTCCAACATAAAAATGGCAAGAGAACCCTTCTGATCATTAGGGTAATTTAAGATGTCAAATATTTTCTCTATATGCATCATCCATCATTCTACTACCATTGGATAAGGCTCACCATTAAAACTAAGAGGACTGATCTTCTTAAACTATTCAATTCCCAACCCAGTCACGTTTGATGTCCCCGTTCCATCATTTCTTTCTTGTTGGACTTGTTGTTGCATCACCTATGTCATAGTTTCTAGAGTTCTCATAATCCCACCTAATTGATCAGAAGTAGATGCAATAGGAGAACAAGATGAACTCGTCATCCTTGCTTCCTAAAAACAACAAAAGAGAATTTTTTTTTTTTATCAATCTCTTAATAAAATCTCTAAACCTCAAAATTTATTACGCATCTAACATATTAAAAATCTTAGTGATCATCAAATCATGCTTTGATACCATCTTTGTCACGCCTCTCCCCCAAATTTTTAACGTTCAGGAAACATGAACTTATCTTAAGATTTATAATATTATAATTCAACAATAATCCAGGATCTAAACACACATTTGAGGCCACTAGAAAACATTCAAGTCAAAATTCCCTCCATAACCCATAATTTATAAAACCTATGCAGTTTAAAATCATATACCACATCACTTGATGAATCATAAATTCTGAAGCCAAATCACCAAGATAATAACCACCTCATAAATCCACAAGTGTGGTATTCTATATAATCAAAAAAATTAATATTTATCATATTTTCATATACTTACATAAACTATACTTAATAATCCAAAATTCTGAACATAAGACGTCTTTTAAACTTTTACAAAACTCACAAGTTTAGATTTACCATCAACATTTCATTAGACACTAAATATACTTATATAACAAAAACATATCATCCACTAAAGGTTTGCCCCCAAAACTTTTAGCTTTACACTGCCTCAGCCCAATTTAAATATTTTAGCGAGCGAGAAACTATCTTGAAAAATTTATAAATAAACGGAGTGAGCATATAGAGCTCAACAAGTGACTAACATATCTATGGTGAAAGATGATAGTTTCAAACAAATAAGGTACCAAATACAAGATAGGGATACAAGAGTTCATAGATAGCCACTCAACGAATGCAGAATTTATAATGTCATTTCACTCAAAGTATATTTTATTCATAACAAGGAAGTAACGACTAATTGGAGCATATCAATGATATAAGGAGCATTATGATGCATATCAATGGCGTATGAAATGTTACGGGGCATATTAATAGCATATGAAACATTTCAAAGCGTATCAATGACGAAAGGAAAATATTTTGGAGCATATCAATGGCATATGAAATATTTCTGAGCATATCAATAACAAATGAAACATTTTAGAGCATGTCAATAACACATGAAAAATTTTAGAGGCATAAGAAGCATTTCAAAATATATTATAGAACAAATACGAAACAGAAACTCAAACGTCGCATTTGACGTTGCATACATTTCATTCTTATCCAAAACACACATAGAAGCACATAACCAAAACTCTAGATATCATATCAAACACATAGATGGTAAAGAGGGATCCAAACATAATCTCCCATGTTTGGGAGCATCATCCATCCACGTTTGGAAGAAGCCAGAGGCGGACGACAAAGTATCGCGGGCTCTAAACATACACTATTTACCATTATTGGCAAAGGTCCAGATAATCTCTTTACCATTTCTAGCAATGGTCCAAATAATCCCTTTACCAATTCTAGCAAAGGTTCAAATAATCCCATAAACACCAAAGTAGAAAAGGACATTGTGAACAATAAAATTAGCACATATCGGAAATACATACGGAACAATGGAATGCATGTGCCTAACGAAACATAGCGATACAAACATAAAGTTTACATAATAGATTCCAGTATACAAATACTTGTAGGATAAAGTATACAGGAATTTGAAGCAATAATGTAAAGCTCAACTAAAGTAAGGATTTTAGCTGAAATCAATTTCTAAAGAGACGAAATAAGAATAGGCAAAATTGACGAAAGCTCGATTTTGGCTGAATTTGATAGACACATTTCCTAAACTATTTGAATCACTAATTACACTCTAATTTGCACAATATAGTGTCATTCCAAAGATGTATCAATCTAGTTTTAGATAAATTAAGTTTTGTATGAATTAGAGTTTCCAACATTGAGTTATCAATAGTTTAGTAACCAAAGGTCAAAGAACATTATCCATGTTTTGCAGAATTCATAGAGTTGATTAGAACAGATGCTTCAATAGGCATTTATGCTCCAAATCATTCAAATCAGATATTTATAGAAAGATTAAGTCTAGTTTCTAATAAATTATATTTTGCATAAATAAGAGTTTCTAGTAGAGAGTTATAAGCAAAAGAGTACTGAAAGGTTAAAACCAATAGTCTCTATTTTACGAATTTCGTAGGGTTAGTTGAAATAATAGTTTGGGCAGGTAATTAGCCTCCAAATTTATCAATATTAGTGTCAAAAGAAAGAGCAATGAGTTTATTTTCGTATGAATTTAATTTTTCCTATATTTGAAATTGGTACAGATTCCAAATTCACAGTTTTATTACCAAACGAAAGAAATATCATGTACGAAGCAAAAATCTTCCAAAATTTTTAGAATTAAGATAAAATCAGATATCACGATTACTATAAGAAAGAGTTAGAATACTTGTCTTAGAAAAATTTGAGTCCCAAATGTGTGGAATTGATGTAAAACCTCAAGCCAAATCTAAGCTTCTTCTTCCTCTACTTCAATTCCTCTTTCCTTTTCTTCTCAAACCTATGCTGGTTGCAGATATTTTGTTAAGTTTTTCTTTAGGTTTTCCTTTATTTACTTAAGTTTGGCTAACATAAGAATTGCTATGTGGCAAGCATGCATGAAAGAAGCTTATGTGTCATCCATATAACAAACTTAGGTGGCACCAACTTTAGGTTAGCTAGTGAAATATGTCCTCCATTTTTTTTATTATTTAACTTAATATGAATCATTCACAAATCATATCAAATTGCTATGATTTTTATTTTGTTCCCTACATTAAAAACAAGCCCTTACAAAATTTTCAAATACAAGGGATGTTACACTCTCCCCTCCTTAATAGAAAATTTTAGTCCTCTAAATATGTCATACCCCCTTCGATGAAAAGTTGAGATCAAGATTGCACTTAGATAGAGGTCATTAACATTATTTAGTCTTACCCTGTTTTTATAATATTCAAATCAAAATTTTCTTCTAATAACTTTCATTGTTTCACAACCAGTCTAGCCATAAATCTTGTAGATTTTCTACTAAGTGCATCAGCTACAACATTGGCTTTACTCGGGTGATAACAAATGGTGCAATCATAATCCTTTAGAAGTTTTATCTATCTCCATTGCATCATATTTAATTCTTTCTGAGTAATAATATACTTTAACCTCTTGTAATCAGTAAAGACTTTAAATGTTCGCCCATATAATTAATGCCTCCAAATCTTTAGAGAAAAATAATTACTGCCAATTCTAAATCATTAGTTGGATAATTCAGTTCATAACTCTTTAGTTGTCTAGAAGCATAAGGAATTACTTTCCTTTTTTTGCATAAAAAAACATCCAAGGCTCTCTCTTGAAGCATCGATATAAACTACAAATCCCTCGTTACTACTTGGAATAATGAGAATAGGGGCACTATTCAAACCAAAAGGTATTACTAAAAAAGTTTATAGTGACCATATCAAGTTCTAAAAGCTGTTTGTTGGATATCCTCCTTCTTGATCTTTAATTGATAGTAACCTGATCCAAAATCAATCTTAGAGAATACTTGTGCACCTTGCAATTGATCCAATAAATCATTACTTCTAGGTATGGGATACTTCTCTTTGTTTTTTTTCTTTTTGTTGCCTAATTCAACTGTTTGTAATCAATACTAGCACAATAGGAAGATAGCCAATCCATGCCAAGTATAATATCAAAACCTCGAATCTCTAAGAGAATCAAGTCAGCAAGGAGTTCATGTTCTCTGATATAAATCAAACAAGATAGATAAACCAAGTTTATAGTCAAAGAATCCCCAACAATAGTAGTTACATATAACAAATAATCTAGTGGTCTAGGTTGAATGCCCAAGTAACAAACAAAATATTGTGAAACAAAAGGTAAAGTTGGAACTAGGATCAAACAAAATTTTATGTATTTTATCATAAATATTAATAGTACCTTCGACAACTGATTTAAAAGCTTTGGAATCTTATTTAGTGATAGCATATCCTCTAGCTTGGGTTGATGGCCTCGGAGGTAATGGCTCTTTCTTCTTTAGAGGGCAATCTTTTATTTTATGATCCAACTTCCTATAAGCAAAACAGGCTCCAGTTCCCCAAAAATATTAACTTGTTTAATGATTGCCCACATCTTGCACATGATTAAGTCCTCTACGGTGACTTTTCTTTCTCAACTCTAGATGCCTTTACCTTCTTGTTTCTTATTTTGATTTATTCTCTCTCTTACTTTTGTTGATAAACTTGTCCTTATCTTTCTTACCCCTAATTTCTTGAATTTCCTCTCCTACTCAAGACTCTTACTTCTAACCAACTCCTAATAGGACTCCTACTCAAGACTCATATTCCTTTACAACTCCTAATTCTTCTCTAAGAAACAACCTCCTAATCCTAGCCGGCCTCTTCACCTCTTTAATAGGGGTCAGCTTAGGTAGGTTTTACATGAATGTCCCTCTCAATTAGTACTCTCCTAGCTAGAGTCCTAACAGACCCGCCCTCTTCAAATCAGCCTTATCCTCGAGGCTGATGATTTGGGAATTTGATCTTCAAGTCATCATAGTTTGCCCAAGTGGCATCTTCTGTTAGTAGGTTCGCCCACTATATTAGCATTTTAGTAGAGGGTCATCGTCATTGAGTCACGATCCGTCGATCAATAATGGCACTTGGCTAGGTCTGGAGTTCTCCTTCGATAGTCATATTTAGTGGATGGCTTTGAGCTGTCTTCAAGCATCTGTTTACAACTTCCATCTGGCCATCGGTTTGTAGGTGATATACCGTACTTCTTTTCAATTTAGTATCTTGCATATGGAAAAACTCTATCCAAAATCTGCTCGTGAAGATACAAGTAGAATTTTTTAATTATCAAATCCCTTTCTACCACATCACTATATGATTGGAGTTTTAAGGCTGATATCCGACTTCTTATTGCTGGCCTTAGGTCTCTTTCAAATTTCAAATTTCTAGTTTCATCGTCGGTTATATGAGTGGCAAATCTGGAGAGTTCAGTGAATTTAGATTCATATTGTGCTATTGTCAAGTTTCCTTGGATAAGATTCAAGAACTCTAATTCTTTCTGCTCTCCAATGCAATCTAGGAAATATTTATCATTGAACTTTTCTACGAATACCTTTCATGGCTCATGTTTGACTTCAAAAATCCTTTTAACCATTCTCCACAAGTACTTAGCCTCTCCTTCCAACATAAAAGTGGCAAGAGAACCCTTATGAGCAATTTAAGACATCAAGTTTTTCTTTGTCTTCATCACCCATCGTTCTACTACCATTGGATCAAGCTCACCACTAAAACTGGGAGGACTGAGCTTCTTAAACTATTCAATTCCTAACCTAGTCTCGTTTGATGTCCCCATGTTAGAACCCTTACGAATTCTAAGCTTGGGGTTGATCTCTTTAGGGGATCGGCATCATGGAACTCTATAGGGGTTCCTTCCTCCAGGTTACTTCTCAAAGGCTGCTAAAAAGATTCATCTATTCCATGTAAAAGAGGATGAATACATGACTATTTATAGGGCTTCTAAACCCCAACTCCTAATAGGACTCATACTCAAGACTCCGACTTCTAACCAACACCTAATATGACTCCTACTCAAGACTCCTACTTCTAACCAACTCCTAATGCTTCTCTATAAAGCAACCTCCAAACTAATCCTAACCTTGGCTGGCCTCTTTAATAGGGGTCGGGTAGGTATGTTTTACATGAATGCCTCTCTCAATTAGGACTCTCCTAGCTAGAGTCCTAACAGACCCACCCTCTTCAAATTAGCCTTGTCCTCGAGGTTGACGATCCATAAATTCTGGGAATTTGATCTTCAAGTCATCATATTTCTCCCAAGTGGCATATTCTACTAGTAGGTTCGCCTAGTATATTAGTACTTTAGTAGTGGGTCGTTGTCGTCGAGTCACGATCCGTCGATCAATAATGGCACTCAGTTGGGTCTAGAGTTCTCCTTAGGTAGTTATATTTGGTAGATGGCTTTGGGCTACTTATTTTGTCCTAGCTTGAGCTTTAAACACAACACATGGAAGACTGGATGGATTCGGGAGCTAGTAGGTAAGTCCAATCTGTATGCTACCACTCTGATGCACTTCAAAATTTGGTAGGGTCCATAGAACCAAGGTGAAAGCTTCATAGATGCTCTGGTCTGGATTGATGTTTGTTTGTATGGCTAGAGCCGTAGGAAGACCCAATCTTCTACTAAAAATTCTCTTTCGCATTTGTGTTGATCATATTGTTGTTTCATCCTTGCTTGAGCTACAGTGAGATTATCTTTTAGCAACTTCAGCATTTTGTCTCTGTCTTATAGTTCCCTGTCCACTTGTTCTACTTTAGAGGTGCCCAACACATATTAGGATCACAGGGGGAGGTCGGCCATACATAGCCTCATAGGGAGTATATTTTATGGATAAATGATAAGTTGTATTATACCACCACTCGGCTCAGGGAAGCCACTTTGTCCACTCTTTTGGCTAGTCACTAGTGAAGCATATGAGGTATGTCTCCAAGCACCTGTTCACCACTTCAGTCTGGCCATCGGTTTGTGGGTGATATGCCGTACTCATTTTCAATTTAGTGCCCTGCATCTAGAACAACTCTTTTCCTCATTTTCAAGGTTGCAGCTTTCTAGGACTTGCCTCTATCTCGCCTTTATGTCGTTGACATACATCACATTATGCCACAAATTTAGCAATAATATTTTCCATCCCTACCAAATAAAAATTTTGCTTATTTCTATTATAGGTTCTAAGGAACTTGGAGTGCCTAGCTATAGGTGTAGAATGCATCTCTTGAAGGATCGTATTTATGCAAGTAGAATTTGGCACAATCACAATACGTCCCTTATAGCGCAATTCTTTTGAGTCCCAATTGTAATGAGCTACAAAGCTTAGTGTTTCCTCCAATTCTTTATGATCTTATTAGTTTATGGATCTTCCTGCCATTCCCTCTTAATATCCTCATGGAAGTCGCTGGTCAAAAGTGAAACGGCCAAAAATTTAGTTTGCTCAGGTAGCCGCGAAAGCACATCTGCAACAACATTCTCTTTCCCCTTTTTGTAAGTTATTTCATAATCATATCCAAGAAGCTTTGTTACCCATTTTTGCTGCTCAAGGGAAGATATCTTCTGCTCCAAGAAATATTTTAGGCTTTTATGGTCGATCTTGATTTGAAAGCGTTGCCCGATCAAGTACAGTCTCTATTTGGCCACCGCATACACAATTGCGAGCATCTACTTGTCATAATTAGTCATCCTAAGATGGGAAGGAGATAGTGCCTTACTGGTATAAGCAAGGGGGCAGCCATCTTGCATTAGTATAGCACCAATCCCGACTCTGGAGGAATCAGCTTCAATAACAAAAGTCTTGCCAAAGTCAGGTAGCGCTAGTATGGATGTTATCGTCATTGCGGCTTTAAGTTCGTCGAAGGCGGTGGTGGCTTTGTCCGACTATTGAAAAGTATCTTTTTTCAACAAGGAAGTAAGGGGTGCACTGATCTTTCCATAGTTTTTCATGAACTTGCAGTAGTAGCCTGTTAAACCGAGAAAGCCATGTAGCGTTTTGATGTTCCTCAGGGTCAGTCAGTTCTACATTGTTTCAATATTAGAGGGGTCCACTACCACACCTTTCTCTGATATAATATGTCCAAGATATTTCACCTTCTGTTGAAGAAAGCTACACTTCGAATTTTTGACAAAAAGGACATGTTCTCACAAAATCGTCAAAACAAGTCGTAAGTGCTGAAAATGTCTTTCAAGAGAAGGGCTGTAAATAAGGATATCGTCAAAGAAAACCAGCACAAACTTACAAAGATAATTCTGGAAAATATCATTCATAAGGCTTTGGAAGGTGGAGGGAGCATTGGTGAGACCAAAGGGCATTACCAAAAATTTGTAGTGATTGTTGTGTGTTCGAAAGATGGTTTTCGGTATGTCTTCTTCACACACTCGTATTTAATGATCCTCGGATCGATGGTCGAGCTTTTCGAAGGCTCATGCTCCCTTTAATTTATCAAGCAATTCATCTACGACTGGAATAGGGTATTTGTCCTTGACAGTTATACCATTAAGAGCTCGATAATCAACGCATATTCGTCATGTTCCGTCCTTCTTTCGTACGAGGAGCACCGATGAAGAGTAGGGGTTGTAACTTAGCTAAATAACTCCTATTTCGAGCATCTCTTTTGCAATCCTTTCTATTTCATCCTTCTGGAGATGTGGATACCAATATGGCCGAGTATTTGCAGGAGGTTTGCTTGGAAGAATCGGTATACAATGATCATGCCGACGGGTAGGAGGTAGGTTGCGCGGTTCATCAAATATATTTGAAAATTCAGCAAGCAAAGGAAGTAGGTTTAGATCTTTAAATTCTATTAGCTCTCCCTTAGTTTGCTGCTCAAGTTGTACCAAAAAGCCACTATATATTTTGTGCAAAACCTTCTCCATTCGTTATATGCAAATCGTTGTTACGTCGCCCCCGTGTTTCCCGTGCAGTATCACATGTTTCCCCTTACTATAAAATTTCATAATTAGTTTCATAAAATTTTAGTAAATATCATCTAATATTGTCAGCCATTCGATACCGAGCATGGCCTCATAATCATCAAGAGGGAGGAGGAAGAAATCTGCAATTATCTCTTGGTCCTGTAGCAATAGTTTCACCTATGGGCACCTATGATCACACTTTAAAATTTGTCTATCGGTGACCTTAACGTCAAACCTGCTGCTATTCTCAATAGGTAAGGCCATCCAAACAGTAACCTTGCTGTTCATAAAATTATTAGTGCTCCTGGTGTTAATAAGAACGGTGATAGGTTGTTGCTTTAGAAGTCTTCCCACTTTCATCGTTTATGGGTTCGTGTAACCGGCAAGGGCATGCATCATAATATCAACTGGCTACTATTCTTTATCTGTGACCTCTTCCTCATGTTTCTGGATCTCCTCCTCCATATCTTCAAGAGGTTCAATCAGTAGGAGGTGGCCCCTTTTACAGCGATGATCGCAATTCCACGGCTCATCGCAATGCCAACAATGACCCTTTGCTGATTGGTCATGTAGTTCTTCTCTTGTCAATTTTTTTGGCAGCGAAGGATGGTTGGGAGCAGAAGGAGGTTTATATTTCATGGGCCTAAGAGATGTTATCATCCTCTAAGCATATTGGTTAAGCTATTCTTTTTGTATTCGGGTGAAAGAAATCACAACTGTCACGGTACAGGGCTGTCGTGCCTTAATCTCCCCTTTTATCTCTAGCTTGAGTCCTTCGATGAATATTCCTAATAATTAACAGTTAGTCCAATCATGAGTAAGGTAGGATAGCTTCTCAAACTTAGTTTGATACTATTGAATCTTAAAGGTTTGTTGAATCTTTGTGAGTTGGCCATCGATATTTTCATACTCCGTAAGTCTGAAATGATTCAGCAGTGTGTTCTTAAATTGATTCCATGTCAGAGCTCTATGATTATATTTTAGCTAATTGTACCATTGAATAGCATCTCCTTTATGGTGGATGACAACAATTTCCACCATAGTATCATCTGACGTTCGGTAGTAGTGAAAGTAACGTTCGACACGCGAAATCCACCCCGCCGAGTCTCCTTCTTCCCATCACAGCAAGTCTACCCTCATGCGTGGTTGAAGCATGTATGAGGGCTGTCCCTCCTTCTCTGGAGGCCTCTCTGAACCCTCTCCTCACTGAAATTTGGTTGGACTCGGCGGTTGTCCAATTTTGAATTCTGCAAACAAAGCGCGTAATTTGTCCTCCAAGCGCGATTCAAGTCGCGATTCAATCCGAGATTCCAATACTTCAAATTTGGCATCAATTGGATATTGAGAAGCCATAGCGTATGCTTGTAGATCAAAGATGTCACTATCTTTTTTTTGTTGATGGGTTAATGGCACGAGGTGGTGGAAGGTTCAGAAAAATTGAGGATCACGGAAAGGTACTACAACAGATTTTTACATCTAAAGTGTAGCAGGATGGACATAAAATATCAATGATTTATATTCATAATTTTTTGACAAAACTAAAGGAAATTCCTCTAATAGGGAGTGTTAAAGCTGTCATAAAAATTTTGTAGAGATTTAGACAAAAATAACGTAGTAGCAAGATCAAACAAACTGTGCTATGCGGTTGGAATTCTATAGTGTATCTTTTGTTGTAGAGATAAAAACTTTACGATGAAAAGTTTATGCAGTAATATAGGAATAAATTTTTTTTGAATTTTTGAATAAAGATAACTAAATTAGAGTAGCAGTAAGGTAGGAAACCAGAACCTATTGCAATTTATGGGGAGATCAAAGGATGATCCACGGTGGTGGAGATGATGACTGAATTCGGCGATGATCTTTTAAGCAATTATGGGAATTGTTTTGGGCAGTTGTGGAGGGCTGATGGATGGCTATGGAAGGACAGCAAGATGCCAAGAACGTTGCTCTGATACCAAGTGTTAGAACCATTACGCATTCTAAGCTAGGGGTTGATCTTTTTAGGGGATCGGCCTCCTTGGAACTCTATAGGGGTTCCTTCCTCCATGTTGCTTTTCAAAGGCTGTTAAAAAGATTTATCTATTCCTTTCAAAAGAGGATGAATATATGACTATTTATAGGGCTTCTAAACCCCAACTCCTAATACAACTCCTACTCAAGACTCCTACTTCTAACCAACTCTTAATATTTCTCTAAGAAGCAACCTCCAAACTAATTCTAACCTTAGCCGGCCTCTTCACCTCTTTAATAGATGTCGACTAAGTAAATTTTACATGAATGCCCCTTTAAATGAAATTCAATTAAGACTCTCCAAGCTAGAGTCCTAACAGATGATGAGTACCTATGATAATAAAATGATGCAGAAAACAAAAGGTAATATTTATGATTTTTAGAATACAAACAATTGTGAGGGAAAAAAGTTTTGCTGGTCATAAGATAAGGAGATGATTGTCTCTTTCCATAATCAAATAGCATTGCTAATTTAATTCTGACTACATATGGTACATTGACGATTTATTTGAATCAGGTGTTGGATTGTGAACTAATTTGTTGATGTAATTATGATAAATTCTTTAAGTCAATGATTTATAGATTTTGTGTAGAGGCATAAAGTAGAAAAATATATTCAGAAAGGTAACTATTTTATGAGTCTTAATTAGATTCATACAGCTTAAAAAAGATCAAATTAGATTCTAACTTTTTCTAAGATTAGAAATTTGCGTAGAAAAAGAAGTTCTTAATGAATTAGGACTATAATCAAGTAGCATTTCCCAAAACACATGGTGCATTGGTAGTCTATTAGAATCAAGTATTGAATCAAAAACTAATTTATCTGTGTAGTTGTTATGAATTCTTCAATTTATAGGTTTTGTACAGGAGATAAAGAAAAAAAACTCACAAAGATGAATATTATTAGATTTGATAAATATTTTATGAGTTTTAATTAAATTCAAACTTAGTTGAAAGAGTCCTAATTAGATTCTAATTTTTTATAGGATTAGGATTAAGATTAAGGATTTATGTAGAAAAAGGAGTCCTTTGTGATTTAGAATTTGTTTATATAGACACACTATAAATCTAAAGGTTTTGGAAAAGAGAGATAGAGTAAAATATTTTGGGTATTCTTGAGATTTTTTCTAATGAATATAGAGAAAGTTGAGAAAAGGGTTTTGTTTTACGCCGACCATAAGAAAGTCATAAGAAACAGAAGGATTCTAAGGATATCATACGAACCATATGCAGTCAATATCACAATGGTCACACATTTCGGCAAGTAAAACAAAGGTAAAGAGACAGCGAGACCACCAAACAGTGTGTGAATCTATCACCAACAAGACGAATAGCAATTGCCGTGGTGTTGCAACCTATTTAGAGAGGCCCACAACGCCGTGGATCGTCTCTCTTCATATATGTTCTTCTACGGCTTGTGAAGAACCCTCCCGGCCAACAGGGCCGCCTCGATTACCAGGCTGATCACGTCCACCACTTCCTCGACCATGCACTTGTTCCCCTTGAACGAACCCTTTCCGGATTCCCTCACCCGGGAAATGCAGTTGAAGAAGTTCTGGTTGCACTCCTGGCTCAGGTAGTCATCTGTATCCATCAATTCATTAACATGGATCAGAACATGGTACTGACACAAAGAAATGGCAGTAATAAGGCTCCAAAGGAGATGAGAAGAGAGAAGAGTGCACATACTGTTTCTGGATTGAACACAGGCATCATGGACCATGCAGCAGGCGTCCAGTGCGTCGCAGGGCTTCTCCCCTGAACATCCAGTGTACAGAATACCACAGTACTTTCCGTATCTTAAGAAAGGAGGAACTGTGCAACCCAATCACCATGAGAAAAGCCAACACAAACACTCAGTCCAAATCCTGAATCCAACACGACAGAATATGTCTTACCATTGCAGTGTTGAGACTCGCACTTTCTGCTGCATTGCTGCTTACTCTGTGGAAAAAATAGCGTTCCAATTGAGTCCAAGTAGTTGAAAGCAATAGCGACATTGGATACGCTGAGGAGCAAGTAGAAAAAGTGGTGGCATATATTTGAGAGTGCAGACCGCAGAGATGCCGACGTTGACGGATTGGACGCCGATGTTGAGTGCGTTGACGGGAGTAGTCGACAGCAGGAGTGCGAGAAAGGAATTGAAGAAAAGAACGGCAAGCTTGATGGCTGACTTGTCCGTCACCCTTCCACCCATTCTGCTCTCTCTATTCCTCGCACTCACACTATATGTCGATGCAGACAGAAAGGAAGAAGCAGCTTTGATGAGTTTGGTTTTGCTCGATCACTGGATTTATAGCAAGGAGAAGGGAGGGGGAATGGCGATGTGGGGAAGGGAGAACTGAGGAGGCATGCCGTTCTGATGTCCTATTTGTCCCGTGACTAACTTTTGTGCTGTAGCTCATGGGTAGCGATCAAATATCTCCCAATCTTTATCTCATCAGACGGCTGGATGACTCATGATCAGATGACGTGGGGTCATCATGGAAGAATATCTACACATGCAACCAACTTAAGTGGATTTTTTCTTGTGATAAAGGCTTCACCAAACAGTAGTACACCAAAATATCTTACGACTCTGTGGCCTCAGATGAAGACCGCACCTATCCTGGTTTTTTTATTATTAGGTTGTGCTTTTATAAGTCACGGCAGTTCTAAGATCACTGAACGTGAGCTCAGACATCACAGCGAAAAAGCTTCAGCTTGATGAACTTGGCAAATCATGCTACCACCGACAACAGTTTCTAAATTAATAACCATAGCTTGTTGGTTTATACGTTTATGAACCATCATTTGGGCATGTGACACAATCTGGCTCTATTGTTTACTCCTAACGTGATTCCCAGATTCAAGAGAAAAATTAAAAAAAATGCTGCTGGTCCACCTTGCAGAGCATAAGCAAGCATGATGTCAGCTTATTACAGCGCATAGCATCCTTGCGAAATTGCAGGTTCTTCTGTACTTTGCTGATGATTCAAAAGTCCTGTTCTCTGTTTTGGATATATATTTTTCACAAAGAATAGGGACAGTAACTTCTAAGTGTTGGGCTGACAGTCCATAATGGGTTCAGCTCATGGTGGGCTTTAATAGCACATAGCTCATCTCCTCTAAAATTTAACCTTAAATCATATTAAAGGGGGTGTGGTGGCTATGAAAATAGGTAGCAACGAGATAGAATTTTGGGAACAGCATCTTGATTAAAAGATAAGAAGAAAAAGATAAAATTATAAGGAGAAAGAAAAGGAAAAAAACAAAGACAATGCAGAGAGACTATTCTCAATCATCTAGTAGTGTTTTCATCTCAAGTTAGATCAAATAATAGTAGATTCTTACAGTGATTACTTAGGGAGAATTTAGATATTATGCATAGTGACATGATTCTTATATCCCAGTTATTCTCTTGTGATTGTTACTAGGGTTTTGGGCAAGAGATTGAGATTTATATATTCATTATTCTCATAATGGATTATCTCTAGTTTGCCCCATGGTTTTTATCCTTCACATTGGAGAGATTTTCTACGTATATCTTGGTGATTTATTTGATTGTGATTCCATTTAATTCCATTGCATATTATGGCCTGCTAGTATTTGTACATATACAAAGTTTATTTCTCTTTATATCCCATTAACTAGTATTAGAGCAGGTTTATAGTGATTTAATTTTATATTTGAACATGGAGGCCAATAGTATTTCTCGTATGATTAGTTTGAATGGAAACAATTTGATAATATGAAAATCAAGAATGAAAGATCTCTTATACTGCAAAAATTTGTGTGAACCTTTGCAGGGGGATAGTGCAAAACCTACAACTATGGCAGATGATGAGTGGACGAGGTTAGATCAAAAAATAGTTGGGTTTATTCGATAGTGGCTTGATGATAGTGTCTTTCACCTTGTTTCTATTGAAAGTTCTGCATATTCTCTTTGAAAAAAGTTGAAAGGTCTCTATGAAAGAAAAATAGCTAGCAATAAAAGTTTTTTGATTAGAAAATTTATGAACCTAAAATATAGAGAGGGTGCTTCTATTGCTGAGCATTTGAATGAAATGCAGAGTATCACTAACTAGTTCTCCTCTATAAAAATGTCTCTTGATGATGAGTTACAGACATTGTTACTTCTCAGTTCATTACTAGAAAGTTGGGAGACACTAGTTGTTTCCCTCAGTAATTCTGCACCATATGGTGTTATCACTATGAATCAAGTGATAAGTAGTTTATTGAATGAGGAGTTGAAAATAAAGAATTCAGCAACATCTCAGAATGATTCACAAGCACTTATCTCAAAGAATAGAGGAAGGTTAAAGTATAGAAGCAGTTTACGCATGGGGAGAAGCAAATCAAGATCAATAAAAGATATTGTTTGCTATAACTATGATGAGAAAGGATATTACAAGAATCAATATAAGTAACCTAAAAAGAATAAGAAAAAGGAAAAAGAAGTGGAATCTACAGAGTCAAAAGATAATATCACAACTATAGTGCAAGGTGGTGATTATTTGATTTTGTCTCATTCTGATAATATTTTTTCTTGTGTGTTTCAAGATCTTGAGTGGGTGATTGACACAAGTACTTCTTATCATGATACATCACGGAGGGAGTTTTTTGCTACATACAGGTTTGAAAATTTTGGTGTTGTCAAGATGGGCAATTATGGCATGGCAGACATCATTAACATGGGTGATATCTACATAAAGACCAACCTTGGCTGTAAGTTGGTGCTTAAGGATATAAGGCATGTGGTTGACTTGAGGTTGAATTTAATTTCAGTTGGAAGACTAGATGATGAAGACTATGATAGCATATTTCACAAAGGGTGATGGAAGCTCAATAAGAGTTCTCTAATTGTGGCTAGTGGAAAGAAATGTCATACTTTGTACAGGTTGCTGGCTAAAGCTTATGGTGAGCAATTAAATGCTACAGAGAAAGACTTCAGCATAGAGTTGTGGCATAGGCGA
>LVTN01002328.1:1749-36743 GCA_001649415.1 Musa itinerans
TAAGCGGATCAATCAGTGAACTCATTCTCCAATGAGCACCTGTACTGTATCCCTAGTGTCCCCACACGAACAGCTATGAGACCAACTGCATCCATCATATAGACGGGTGTACAGCACACCAGTCTGTTCGGTTATCACGATGTTCCTCTCGAGTAACCTATGACCGGGATTATTTATGATTTGTGTTTAAAGGCGAATCGATCTCATTATCGTGATCTCATCACGATCCGATTCCCATTGCACAAATCCAAGGACATCACAATATATATATACATATATACAATAGTTAATATAAAATGATATATGCCAAAATATAATAAGCAAAAAGATTCCGTATCAAGTCATACGTGCCATCACTCACGTGATTGGCTTGCTGGGCACCTATGACTAGCATAAAGTACGAAGAGATCTTGGGACTCCCAAAGATTGGAAGGCTTTCGAGTTCATTGCTAATGGTACTTGGTGTCTCCCTAATTCTATTTCTCCTGAAATGTTATCACTTTGGCCGACTATCACAGCTATTCCAATCAGGAACAACTCTTCATATATGCTTATTTGGCCTCATGACAATGACAAATTTAGTGTCACATCAGCATGAAATCAAATCATGCAAAGGAACAACAAGTAGATCCCAAGCAGTTGGATATGGGATCGACCGGGCTCACTGAGACATTCCTTATGCATATGGCAGGCCCTTGTTGACAAACTACCTACAATAGACAATATAAAGAGAAGAGGTATTTATATTGTTAACAGATGCTCCCTTTGTATGCAACAGGAAGAAACTATGGACCACCTCTCTTTTGCTTATGACTATACTAAATGGATATAGAAAGAAATTCTTCAGCGATTTAAACTCAATAAGCTATCGTAGCTAAACTTACATAAAAAAATAGGCAAACTCATACAATATTTCTCAAGAAAATGGCATCTTATATAATTGGCGAATGTGAAAAAAGAGATGTAACAAAATCTTTGAGTGTCGACACACAAACAATACTCAACTTCTGATAGAGATTCTTAGAGACTCAAGATCCTGTATGGAGCATGATCTCAAAATGGAGCACTTTACACGAAGAGAGAAAGATATGTTTATCGAATTAAATTTTGTTATTAGTTAAAGATCTTAGGAATGAAGAATTGTATGTATCCCATAGTTATTTGCTTTAATAATGTGATGTACCCACAAGTACTCTTAGCATGTATGAACATTACATTTTATTTGTTGACTACAATAATGAGTCATAGTCTGTAGCTTGTGTAGTCATGACTACATTTTTGTTTGACTACTCTTGAAGATGAGTTTGTGGAGTGAGATCATTCCACCTTTGAGGTGGGGTGTACTCTCCTAGACTACTCTAAGAGATATCAGACTTTTGTCTATGGCTTGTATAGACAAAGCTATTTTGTATAAATAGATCTAAAGCATGTTTTGATCAAAAGACTATTGAATTTAATAGATCTAAAGCATATTTTGTTTTAAAACAACTTAGTGATGGATTTTTTGTTAGTCAAACAAAATATGCTTTTGAGAAAACGTTCAAGTCATTCACATTATTCCATAATTCATAAGACCTGTGCAGTTTAAAATCATATACCATATCACTTAATGAATCGTAAAATCTAAAGTCAACTCAACTAAACCATAACCACACCATAAATCTATAGTTGTGAGAATCTATACAATCACAAAACCAACATGTACCACATGTTTATATCATTACACAATTTTAACTTAACATTCCCAAAATCCTAACATGAGAGGTACTAACATTTACAAAACTTATAAGTTCATATTTACCATAAACATTCCATTAGATACTAAGTATACTTATACAACAAAAACATATCATCCAATAAAGGTTTGTCTAAAGTCTTCTAGCTTTCCACTACCTTAGCCCAATTTAAACATTCTAGTGAGCAACAAACTATCTTGAAAAATTTATATAGCAATGAGGTGAGCACATAGAGCTTAGCAAGCAACTAACAGATCAATGGTGAAGAAAGACAGTTTCAAAGCAAATAAGGTACCCAATACAAGGCAGGGATACAAGAGTTCATAGATAGCCACTCAACAATTGCATAATTACATTGTCATTTCATTCGAAGCATGTTTTGTTCATAACAAGGAAGTAAAGACTAATAGGAGCAAATCATTGATATAATGAAATATTTCAAAACATATTAATAGTGGATAAAATGCTTCGAAACGTATTAATGGCATATGAAGCATTTCAAAGCATATCAATGGCATATAAAATGTTACAGAGCATACCAATGGCATATGAAGCATTTTAGAGCATATCAAGACGTATGAAATGTTTTAGAGCATATCAATGGCATATGAAGCATTTCGGAGCATATCAAGGATGTATGAAATGTTTCGGAGCATATCAATAACAAATGAAATATTTCAGAACATATCAATGACGGATGAAATGCTTCAGAATATATCAATGGCATATGAAGCATTTCGGAGCATATCAAGGATGTATGAAATGTTTCGGAGCATATCAATAACAAATGAAATATTTCAGAACATATCAATGACGGATGAAATGCTTCAGAATATATCAATGGCATATGAAGCATTTCGGAGCATATCAAGGATGTATGAAATGTTTCGGAGCATATCAATAACAAATGAAATATTTCAGAACATATCAATGACGGATGAAATGCTTCAGAATATATCAATGGCATATGAAGCATTTCTGAGCATATCAAACAATAAATATAAAATAGAAGCTCAAACGTCGCATTTGACATTGCACACATTTCATTCTTATTCAAAGCACATATAGAAGCACATAACCAAAGCTCTAGATATCATATCAAACAGATAGAAGGTGATGTGGGATCCCAAACATAATCTCCCACATCTGGGAGTGTCATCCATCCATATCTAGATGAAGCCAGATAGGGCCGGTAGAGCATCGCGGGCTCTAAGCATATACCCTTTACCATTTCTGGCAAAGGTCCAGATAATCCCTTAACCATTTCTGGCAAAGGTCCAAATAATCCCTTTACTATTTCTAGCAAAGGTCCAAATAATCTCACAAACATCAAAGTACAAAAGGTATTATAAACAATAAATTGGACATATAGAAACACATGTGGAACAACGGAATGCATGTGCCTATATAAAACATTACGATACAAACATGGATTTTACATAACATATTCAGGTGTGCAAATACTTATAGGACAAGAGTATACAAGAATTTAAAGCAATAATATAAAGCTCAACTGAAGTAAGGAATTTAGCTGAAATCAATTTCCAAAGAGATGAAACAAGAATAGGTGAAATCGATCAAAGGTCGATTCTGACATAATTTGAGAGGCACATTGCATGATTTGTTTGGATAACCAATTATGCTCCAATTTACACAAAATAGGTGTCATTCTAAAGATGTATCAATCTAGATTTAGGTAAATCAAGCTTTGTATGAATTGAAATTTTGAACAAAGAGTCATAAATAATTTAGTAACTAAAGGTCAGAGAACATTATTTCTGTTTTGTAGAATTCATAGAGTTGATTAAAACAGATAATTCAATAGGTCTTTATACTCCAAATCATTCAAATCAGATATTTCAGAAAGGTTTATGAGTCTAGTTTCCAATAAATGATGTTTCACAAAAATCAGAGTTTTCAATAGCAAGATAGTACTGAAAGGTCAAAATCGATAGTCTCTATTTTATAAATTTCATAGGGTCAATTGAAATAACAGTTTAGGTAAGTAAATAGACTCCAAATCGATCAATCTTGGTATCAAAGGAAAGATATGTGAGTCTATTTTTGGATGCATTTAGTTTTTCACAAATTAAGAATCTGTGGAGAAAGTTATGGCTGGAACAATACAGAAAGGTCAAATCTCAAAAAATTTCAGATTCATAGTTTTATTCCCAAACGATAGAATAATCAAGTATAAAGCCAAAATCTTCCAAAGTTTTCAGATTTAAGATGAAAGCAGAAATCAAGAATTCTATAGGAAGTGGTTAGAACAATTGCCAAAATTTGAGTCCCAAAGGTGTGTAATTGATGTAAAACCTCAAACCAAAGCAAAGCTTTTTCTTCTTCTTCTTCTTCTTCTTCTTCTTCTTCAATTCCCTTCTCATCTCAAACCAACATTGGCTGCAGCTTCTTAAGTTTTCATCCTTTTATTTCTCCTCTAATGCATTAGATTTAGCTAATATAAGGATTGCAATGTGGCAAGCATGCATGAAAGGGGCTTAGGTGTCATCCATAGAATAAACTTAGGTGGCACCATTAGGTTATCTAGTGACACATGTCTACCATTTTCTTTTTTCTTTAACATAAATCTGAATCTTTCATAAATCATATCAAATTTCTAATATTTACTCTTAGGTCTTTACACTATAAATAAGCCCTTACAAAATTTTCAAAAATGAGGGGTGTTACAATTCACATAAAAAATTTTAAGAAAAGAACAAGTTTGAACTCCTTTTGAAGTGTCTCCAATGATTAACTCCTTAGGACGAGCACGACATACTTCCAATTCTTAGGTAAGGATTCTTTGGAAGAAGATACATCCAAGTTGATAGTGGGACAAGAGGGTTCATTCAAATTTAAACCATCAAAATCAAAATTATCATCAAAATCATTTTTTTTTATTTGGAATCCTCATTGAAAACAACATGAATAGATTTTTCTATATATAAAGGTCTTTTATTAAACACATGAAATACTTTAGAAGTAGAAGAATAACTAAGAAAAATATTTTTATCAGATTTTACATCAAATTTTCCTAAGGTATCTTTTTCGTTTAAAACAAAATATTTACAACCGAAAACTTTAAAATATGAAACATTGGGTTTTTTGTTATTCCACAACTCATAAGAAGTTTTGAAAAGTAATGGCCTTACTTTATCCCTGTTCATAATATAGTATGTCATGTTAATGACTTCGGCCCAAAAATATTTCGGTAGGCTATGTTCGTTTAACATGGTTCTTGTCAATTCTTGTAAATTCCTATTTTTTCTTTCAACTACTTCATTTTGTTGTGGATTTCTTGGAATAGAGAAATTATGGTTATACCCATTTGATTCATAAAAAATTTAAAAATCATGGTTTTGAAACTCACTACCATGATCACTACGTATAGATGAAATCATAAAGCCTTTTTCATTTTGAACAAGTTTACAAAATTTTAAAAAATACTTAAAATAATTATTTTTGTATGCCAAGAAATATGTCCAAGTATATCTACTATAATCATTAGCAATTACAAAGGCGTATTTACTACCTCCTAGCTTGTTGTATCAATTGGTCCAAATAAATCCATATGGATCAATTGCAATGGTCTAGAGGTGCTTATTTAATTCTTTGACTTGAAACTACTTTTTATTTATTTTCCTAGTTGACATGCATCACACTTTTTCTTTTACAAACTTGATGCTAGGGATTCCTCTTATAAGTTCTCTAGATGAAATTTGGGAGATTAGTTTTATGCTAGCATGACCTAACCTCCTATGCCAAAGCCAAGCATCATCGTTTAAAATCAAAAAGCAAGTTTCATTACAAAATTCATCAAGATCAATGGTATAGACATTGTTTGTTATTAAGGCAATCAAAGATCTATTCATGTGTGGTATTTCTATAATGCAAGCATTAGATTCAAACTTAATGTTGTAACCTTTATCACATAATTGACTAATACTTAGCAAGTTATACTTTAAATCATCCACTAATAAAATATTTTCAATCAAAAGGTTTGATTTGTTACCTATATTTCCTTTTTCAATAATTTTTCCTTTGTTATTAACTCCGAAGGTAACAAATCCTTCGTCTTGGCTAGTGACCTTAGAGAAGTGTGTTGGATCTCCGGTCATGTGCCTTAAGCATCTACTATCAAGATACCATCTCTTGCTCTAGCTTGTGATTGTAGACATATCTACAAGAAAGAGGGTTTTCTTTTAGGTACCCATTTTACCTTGAGTTCCTCAAAAATAGATCTACCTAACTTATCATTTTACATTGAGTCATTTAAGGTTCTTTTAGAGACCCAAATTAGCTTATGTGGGCTATACCTCTTAAATGGACATTTATGAGCATAGTGTCTAAATTTGCAACAAAAGTTATATTTGTTTCGGAGTAAAACATGTAAAGTTGGGCCCTTAACAAAGCTGATTCTATCTCTTTTAGAAACATGATCCCTTTTTGCTATGATCATGTTTAAGGATTTGCTTCACATGTCAAATTTTTCTAAGGTTTCATGTAGTAGCAAATTTTTCTTTTTAAGCATCTCTAATTCTTCACATTTTGTACAAGGAGACAATATTTTATTATCATGCTTAATATTTAATCTATTGAATTCACTGACAAGAGAGGCATGCTCCTTTTTTTAATAATTTATACTTTTTGCTAACTAATTTATATTCATCAAATAAATCATGAAATGCATTTAACAATTCATCAAAGGATAAATGGGCTTCGATTGGGTTGCTTACCTTGTCACCAAGTGCCATTAAGGTGTAGTTAGCAACTTCTTTATTGGTCGGCTCCTCGTCTTCGGATGTGCTTGAATTGTCCCAAGTAACTTTTAGCATTTTCTTCTTCTTAGGTTGTTTCTTCTTCACTTAGGGACATTCACTTTTGAAATGCCCCGACTTCTTGCATTGGTAGCAAATTATTTGGTCCTTTTTAAGTTCATTTTTATTTTTAATGTCATGTTTAGTTTTGTTCCTTTTTATGAATTTTTTAAATTTTCTTATTAGAAGTGCCAAGTCATCATCACTTTGAGTTTTCTTTCAAGTGATATTCTTGAATTCTATGTGTCAAATCTTTCTTGTTCTTTGAAAGGTTGTTCTCAAATTCATCATGTGCATTGCATGTCATTTCGTAGGTCATTAAAGACCCGATAAGTTTTTTTTTTTGTAAGTAAAAATTTAAGTATGAAGTTTGTATAAAATGGCTTTGTCTATCTAACCATAGACTAAAGCTTGATATCTCTTAGAGTAGTCTATGAGAGTGCAAGTGCACCCCACCTCGAAGGTGGAATGGTCTCACTCCACAAACTCATCTCTAAGAGTTGTCAAACAAAAAGGTAGGCATGACTATAGATGCTGTAGACTATGACTCATAACTATAGCCAACAAATAAAATGTAATGTCCAAACATGCCAAGACTACCTGTGGGTACAGCACATTATTAAAGCAGATAACTACGGGATACATACAATTCTACAACATCATTCCCAAGATCTTTAACTAATAGCAAAATTGAATCTGATAAAAATATCTTTCTCTCTTCGTGTAAAGTGCTCCATTTTGAGATCGTACTCCATACATAATCTTGAGTCTCTAAAAATCTATGTCAAAAGCTAAGCATTATTTGTGTGTCGATACTCAAAGATTCTACTACATCTCTCCTTCTACATCCACCAAATAACGCATCTGAAAATAACATTTACCAATTATATAAGAGGCCCTTTTCTTGAAAAACATTGCATGAGTTTGTCAATTCTTGATGCAAGTTTGGTTGTGGTAGCTTATTGAGTTCAAATTGCTGAAGAATCTCCTTCCATATCCATTTAGTATAGTCACAAGCAAAATAGAGGTGGTCAATAGTTTCTTCCTATTGCATACAAAGTGAGCATCGATTAACAAGATAAATATCTCTTCTCTTCATATTGTCCAATGTAGGTAGTTTGTCAAGAAGGGCCTACCATGTGTATAAGGAATGTCTCTTCCTTTGCTTGATTTGATTCCATGCTGATGTAGCACAAAATTTGCCATTATCATGAGACCAAATAAGCATATCTGAAGAATCATTCCTGATTGGAATAGTTGTGACAATCAGCCAAAGTGATAACATTTCAGGAGAAATAGGATTAGAGAGACACTAAGTATCATTAGCAATGAACTCGGAAACCTTCCAATCTTTAGGAGCCCCTAGATCTTTTCGTACTCTGTCACCATATAATTGAAATATACTCTTCCCATTCACCTAATGATCATATCACATATTAGTACTAGTTCTAGAAGAGATTGCACTGAAAATATGTTTGATTAGCCAATTCCTTGTTAGGAACGAGTCGACACTAAGAGGGGGTGAATTAGTGCAGTGGTAAAAATATCGGTTTCGAAAAATCTCTTTCGAACGATTAAAACCGATCTCGGAAAGATACTTAAAATTGAAAGCATATGAGAGCATAGGCGTAGTAAAAGCATAGTAAGGAGGAGTGGTAGTTTGCTATTAAAGTAAATTGCTTAAAGTAAATGCAAACCGAGTTTATAGTGATTCGGTCGTCGTGACAGACATCCACTCTCGATTCCTCCTCCGTCGAGGCCACCAGCATCCACTATCGGTCTTCCTTCAATGGGCGATGACCAACTACCCTTTTACACCCCTCTTCTCCTTTTCACAGGTTTAGGAGATAACCTTTACAAGCACACTCCTCTCTAAACAGAATTTCAAGTTTAAGCTAGAGGAGGGGATTTCTCAAGTGATTTCTATAGCGTTTTCTCACTTTTAAACTCTTTGTGCTTGTGTGTGTTAACTAGGGATAAGAGGGGTATTTATAGGCTTCAAGTTGATTCAAACTTGGAGCCTAAAAATGTCTTATCCCGGGTTTCCTAGGTACGGGCGGTACCACCGCTAGTGTTAGTCTAACACTGACACTGCACTAGGCGATACCACTGCCCAGTCTGGTATTACCATCGCCTGACACCCTGTACTGGGCAGTACCACTGCTTAGACTAGTGGTACCATCATCTGATAGTCTCTTGGAGACTGTGTTTGGGCGGTACCACCGCCTGACATAGTCTCGGAGACTGTACCACGACGGTGCCACCTTTTGGATCACTATTTAGGCCTTTCACTTAGCCCAACATAATCCATACATGGGCCCAACTGGCCCCTAATTGGGTTGGCCCAATTCCAATCCCAATTATGTGCTAACTATGAATTCTAAGGCATACACTAAGGTAAATAAGTCTGATAAGTCAAGGTTTCTTCCAGCGAGGTTCCGGCGATCTTCTGGCGAACTTCCAACGATCTCTCAGTAATGTTCCAGCGGACTCCCAGCAAGCTCCTTGACTTCACGACGATCTTCTTAGCGATTTTCGACGAGTTTCTTTGGCAACCTCCTGGACTTCTTGGTCAATTCCTGCAGAACTTCCGACGAACGTCCAGACTTCTGACGAACTCTCGAACTCCAAACGAAATCGCGTTCTTGACTCCGAGACTTCATTTTGCTTTATGCCTTGCTATCGTAGTTAATCCTGCATATATAAAATCTTCTTCGATCTAGAAAATTAATACTAAGCTAATCAGATGTCCGACATGTCATTGGTTCATCGATGCCTCGTCCGATTGTTCGGTGTATCGTCCTCTCTTGTGGCCTATTGCCCAATCGGCCAGTTGACCTCCGCAACTCTGATTTTCTTGGCACAATATCCACTCTTCTTGGTCCAATGCCCGAACTCATGGCCCGAAGCCTTCTATCGATACGTCGACTGATCCTTCGGCTTGATGTCCAATCTTCTGACATGTTTTTCTCCGGCCCAACATGATTCTTCCTACTTTAATTGTCTCTCCCTGATCGAAGCATCCTGCATCACTCAAAACGCAAATCAAATCATAAACACTTATCAATTGGTTTCATCATCAAAATCCAGGATTCAACAATCTCCCTCTTTTTTATTATGATAAACAATTGATGACGGAGTTTAAACAAACTCCCCCTATCAATATGTTATATTGATAGAACTCTTGGATACAAAAGTCCAAGCAACATGTCATGATAAAATCATACATAACATCAATATACTTCTCCCCCCTCCTTTGTCATCAACAAAAAGGAGAAGTTCAATTATCAAGTGTTTTAGACATAAAAAACCAAATTGTTGCATAATAAATCTCAAGTTTAATCATCATGCAAGCTAGTAATAATTTTGAGTTTTGCAAGTTTGTAAATTTTGCTAGACGTGCAAGTTAACATTTTTGCGTATCTTGAGATAGGCAAGATAGCACTTTTGCTTCTCTTGAGATTACAAGCTAGCAATTCTTGGTGATGTTCAAGATAGCAAGTTCTACATTATATTAGAACACGTAAGCTAGTAAATTTATATCATTTTATAGTATACAAGCTATCAAATTTTACACATGAAAGTTAGCAAAATTTTACATCTTTTAAGATGTGCAAGATAGACTATTTTGCATCTTCTTAAAATGTGTAACTTAACAAACATTGCTTCTCTTGAGATTTGCAAGATAGCACTTCTTGCTTCTCTTTTGAGACTAGCAAGCTAGCAAGTTTGCCTCTTTTCGTGATGTGCATGCTAGAAATTCTTTCACCTCCTTTGTCATTGGCAAAAAGAGGAGAACAATAATACAATAGTGTAATTCATTTCCCTTTACTACAATCTTCAAATCATGACAAGGATAAATAACAAAGATGAAAAATCAAGTCATGAATGTCAAAACAATTTTTTATTATGAATATTTCATCATTATACATCATTATCATAAGTTGAAGTATTACATGCATAATACCAAATCATCATTCATAATTACATCAATATTCCAATCATTATTTCAATCATAAAAAATGAAAGATCAAGTCTAAAATTCGAGAAATCAAGATCATGATCCGCAAAATGTATAAGAAGAATTTATGCATTTAGGAGATCTAACATGTCTAAGTTTATCATTCAAGCTAGCAATTTAGTTCTCTTGAGATGCTATTTTCTTTCTCCCTTTTGTCATTGTAAATAAGAACGAAGAAGGGAAGAAATGTATAACAAAACTCAAGTTATAAATTTTCAAGATGTCAAGTAGCATATCATGGTTTATTAGGATAAGTCTCCTTTTTTGGTGAAAAGCAAAAAGAAATAAGGAGAAAATCATCTTAATTCTTAGAAAGATTTCAAGTATCAAATATCGAGAAGTCAAGATCGTTGATATAGATAAAGATTTTTCTATAACAAATAGAGTCATAGAGAACACATAAAGGATCTCGATTAATGTATAATAATTCTCATGATTTATATAGTAAATCTCCTCTTTAAATAAAATACCAAGAAAAATCGTAGGAGTACAAAGAAGAGATCTTGATTGAAAAAAAAAATCTCAAAAAATTCTAAGAAATCAAGATCATGATTTGGATAAAACTCATTCAAATTCAAATTGTCAAAATTATTTTCATAGTCCAAGAGATTCATAAAAGTGATACAAATAGATTCATTAATCTCTTTTTTGAAAAAATTGATAAAGAAGGGAAAAAGAAATTTTTCAAAGAGAAAATTTTCGTCTTTTTAGTTGTTTCAATTCATGTGATTTATTTCATTTATGCCAAATAAAAACATGCATCAACATTTAAAACCGAAAGTGCAAGATTTATTACGTCAAATATCAATAAGGCCTAAATCACAAAAATCATCATGTATCATTTCTAAATCTCGAAGATTTATCATAAAAATCATCAAGATCAATAAATCACAAAAATCATCATGTATAACTTTAAAATCTTATGCATAGAATAAAATCGTCAATCATGGTATCAAAACATTTAATATTTTTATTACACCATTATACATCATTAAATCATCAAGATACATATTATTTCTTCTTTAAAAAAACATACATAGGATTATCATTAGATATAAATCTAATATGCAATTATCATTTTCAAAATTACTAGCATGTTACCAATTTTTGGTATTTTCATTACATTATTAAACATGTAATTTTTAAGAAAAATAATTTTCTAAACTAAATTAAAAATAACTCATGAAAATCATCATGTAATTTTGAAATAAATTAAAGGAGTTTCATTTAAGTTGTTTAACTCATTGTCGAGAGTCTCCAAAGTGAAGTTTATCGTTTCGTCTTCATTGGTTTGCTCCTCTTCTTTGGATGCGCTCGATTTGTCCCAAAGTGTTTCCTTCTTCTTGCATTTATAGCAAGTAGTTGTATTCTTTTTAAGTTTATTTTTATTGTTTAATTCTTGTTTAATGAACTTTTTAAGTTTTATAGTGAGAAGTTCAAGTTTATTATCACGTGAGCTTTCGCTCGAGTGGTCTTCATGTGTTCTAAGTGCCAAATCCTTCCTGTTCTTTGGAAGGTTATTCTCATGTTCGTTTTGTGTCACATTGGTCATTTCGTAGGTCATCAAAGACCCGATAAGTTCTTCGAGTGAAAACTTGTTTAAGTCTTTTGCCTCTTGTATGACAGTTACTTTTGAATCCCAGTTCTTATGAAGAGAACGTAAAATTTTGTTTACAAGTTCAAAATCCGAAAAACTTTTACCAAGCGCTTTTAAACCATTGACGACATCCGTAAAACGAGTGTATTTGCCTCCAATGGTTTCGCTTGGTTTCATATGAAACAATTCAAAATCGTGCATCAAAAAGTTGATTTTTGAATCATTAACTTTGCTAGTGCCTTCATGTGTGATTTCAAGAGTATGCCAAATGTCAAAAGTCATTTTGCAAGTAGAAACCCGATTGAATTCATTTTTATCTAAGGTGCAAAATAGAGCATTCATGCTCTAGCATTTAAAGAAAAAATCATCTTCTCCAAATCATTCCAATGGTTCATTGGAAGAGAAGACCTTTCAAATTCATTTTCAATAATATTCCATAAATTTAAATCCAAAGAAAGTAAGAAAACTCTCATTCGAGTTTTCCAATATGAGTAGTCCTTCCCATTGAACATGGGAGGATGAAAGAGAGAGTGACCCTCTTGAAAGCAGAAAAGAGTCATTTCTATTTGGGTGTTAAACCAAATAAGAAAAAAAAAATGAGACTCTGATACTAACTGTCATGAACGAGTCGACACTAAGAGGCAGGGGTGAATTAGTGAAGCAATAAAATCGTCGATTTTGAAAAATCTCTTCCATACCATTAAAACCGATCTCAGAAAGATACTTAAAATTGAAAGCATATGGGAGCGTAGGCGTAATAAAAGCACAGTAAGGAGGAGAGGCAGTTTGCTATAAAAGTAAATTGCTTAAAGTAAATACAAACCGAGTTTATAGTGGTTCGGTCATCCTAAACTACATCCACTCCCGATTCCTCTTCCATCAAGGCCACTGGCATCCACTATCAGTCTTCCTTCAATGGGTGAAGACTAACTACCCTTTTATACCCCTCTTCTCCTTTTCACAGGTTTAGGAGACAACCTTTATAAGCACACACTCCTCTCTAAACAAAATTCTAAGTTTAAACAGAATTCACAGATTTCTCAAGTGATTTCTACAGCGTTTTCTCACTTTTAAACTCTCTATGCTTGTGTGTGTTAACTAGGAATAAGAGGGGTATTTATAGGCTTCAAGTTGATCTAAACTTGGAGCCTAAAAATATCTCATCCCAGGTTTTCTATGTACGGGCGGTGCCACCGCCTGTGCTGGGCGGTACCATCGCCAATGTCAATCTGACATTGACACTGCACTAGGCGGTACCACTGCCTGACACCCTATACTGGGTGGTACCATCGCCCAGACTGGTGGTACCACTGCCTGACAATCTCTCGGAGACTGTATTTGGGCGATACCACCGCCCAGAATGGCGGTACCACCGCCTAACAATCTCGGAGACTATACCACGACGGTGCCACCTCTTGGGTCACTATTTGGGCATTTCACTTGGCCCAACATAATCCATACATGGGCCCAATTGACCCTTAATTGGGTTGGCCGAATTCCAATTATAATTATATGCTAACTACGAATTCAAAGGCATACACTAAGCTAAATAAGTTCGATAAGTCAAGGTTTCTTCCGACAAGCTTCCGGCGTTCTTTCGGTGAACTTCTGATGATCTCTTGGCAATGTTCCAGCGGACTCCCGGCAAGCTCCTGGACTTCATGACGATCTTTTTGGCGAGTTCCGACGAGTTTCTTTGGCAAGCTCCTGGACTTCTCGGTCAATTCCGATAGAACTTCGATGAACGTCCGGACTTTCGACGAACTCTCGAACTCCCAACGAAATCGCGTTCTTGACTCTGGGACTTTATTTTACTTTATGCCTTGCTATCAAAGTTAATCCTACACACATAAAATCTTCTTTGATCTAGACAATTAATACTAAGCTAATCAGATATTGTTTGGCATGTCATTGGTTCATTGACGCCTCATCCGATTGTTCGGCGCATTGTCCTCTCTTGCAGCCTATTGCCCAATCGGCCAGTTGACCTCCGCAACTCCGATTTTCTTGGCGCAATATATGCTCTTCTTGGCCCGATGCTCGAACTTATGGCCTGAAGCCTTCTGTTTATACGTCGACTGATCCATCGGCTCGACGTCCAATCTTTTGACATGTTTTTCTCCGGACCTCATGATTCTTCTTGCTTTAATTGTCTCTCCCAGATCGAAGCATCCTACATCACTCAAAACACATATCAAATCATAAACACTTATCAATTGGTTTCATCATCAAAATCCGAGATTCAAAAATCCAGTCCAAGATCCAAACACACATTTGAGGACACTAAGAAAAACATTCAAATCATTCACATTCATAATTCTACAATTCATAAAACCTATGCAGTTTAAAATAATATACCACATTACTCAATGAATCATAAAATCTAAAGCCGACTCACCCAGACAATAACCACCTCATAAATCCATAAGTGTGGTATTCTATACCATCACAAAAACCAATGTTTACATGGTCATATCATTAAACAAATTTACTTAATACTCCAAAATCCTAAACATGAGAGGTTCTGTAAACTTTTACAAAACTCATAAGTTTATATTTACCATCAACATTCCATTAGACACCAAGTGTACTTATATAATAAAACATATCATCCACTAAAGGTTTGCCCAAAGTCTTCTAGCTTTCCACCGTCGCAGCTCAATTTAAACATTCTAGCAAGTGATAAGCTATCCTGAAAAATTTATATAGCAACAGGGTGAGCACATAGAGCTCAGTAAGCGACTAACAGATTAATGATGAAAATAGATAGTTTCAAAGCAAATAAGGTACCCAATACAAGGCAATGATACAAGAGTTCATAGATAGTCGCTCAATGAATACAGAATTATAATGTCATTTCATTCGAAGCATGTTTTGTTCATAACAAGGGAGTAAAGACTAATTGGAGCAAATCATTGACGTAATGAAACATTTCAGAACATATCAATGGTAGATGAAATGTTTCGGAACATATCAATGGCATATGAAGCATTTCAGAGTATATCAATGGCATAGGAAGCATTTCGGAGCATATTAATGGTGGATGAAACATTTCGGAATATCAATGGCGGATGAAATGTTTCGGAATATATCGATGGCATATGAAGCATTTCAGAGTATATCAATAGCATATAAAGCATTTCGGAGCATATCAAAGGCATATGAAATGTTACAAAGCATACTAATGGCATATGAAGCATTTCGGAGCATATCAATGGCGGATAAAATATTTCGAAACATATCAATGGCAGATAAAATGCTTCGAAACATATCAATGGCATATGAAGCATTTTGGAGCATATCAAGGACGTATGAAATGTTTCGGAGCATATCAATAACAAATGAAACATTTCGGAACATATCAATGACGGATGAAATGCTTCAGAACATATCAATGGCATATGAAGCATTTCAGAGCATATCAAACAACAAATATGAAACAGAAGCTCAAACTTCACATTTGACATTGCACACATTTCATTCTTATCCAAAGCACATATAGAAGCACATAACCAAAGCTCTGGATATCATATCAAACAGATAGAAGGTTATGTGGGATCCCAAACATATTCTCCCACGTTTGTGAGCGTCATCCATCCACGTCTGGATGAAGCCAGAGGGGGGACCAGCAGAGCATCGTAGGCTTTACGCATATACCCTTTACTATTTCTCGCAAAGGTCCAGATAATCCCTTTACCATTTCTCGCAAAGGTCCAAATAATCCCTTTACTATTTCTAGTAAAGGTCCAAATAATCCCTTTACTATTTCTAGCAAAGGTCCAAATAATCCCACTAACACGAGAGTATAAAGTATATTGTGAACAATAAATTGGGACATATCGGAAAAACATGCGGAACAACGGAATGCATGTGCCTAAATAAAAATTTACAATACAAACATGAAGTTTCAATAACAGATTTAAGTATACAAATACTTGTAGGACAAGAGTATATAGGAATTTAAAGCAATAATATAAAGCTCTACTGAAGTAAGGATTTTAGCTTAAATCAATTTTCAAATAGATAAAACAAGAATAGGCAAAATCGATCAAAGCTCGATTCTGATAGAATTTGAGAGGCACATTACATGAATTGTTTGGATAATCAATTATGCTCTAATTTATACAAAATAATTGTCATTCGAAAGATATATCAATCTAGATTTTGATAACTCATGTTTTGTATGAATCAGAATTTCCAACAAGGAGTTATAAACAGTTTAGTAACTAAAGGTCAAAGAACATTATCTTTGTTTTGCAGAATTCATAGAGTTGAGTTGAACAGATGATTCAATAGGTAATTGTTTTCCAAATCATTCAAATTAGATATGCACAGAAAGGTTTATGAGTCTAGATACTAATAAATCCTTTTTCACATAAATCAGAGTTTTCGACAGAGAGTTATAAGCAAGAGAGTATTGAAAGGTCAAAACCGATAGTCTCTATTTTATAGATTTCATAGGGTCAATTGAAATAACAGTTTTGATAGGTAAATAGACTCCAAATTTACCAATCTTGGTATCTAAAGAAAGATCAATAAGTATATTTTTGGAGGGATCTGTTTTCTCCTAAATCCAAGATCCGTGGAGAAAGTTATAGCTAGAATAATATAGAAAGATCAAATCTCGAAAAATTCTAGATTTACAATTTTATTCCCAAACGATAAAGTAATCAAGTATAAAGCCAAATTTTTTCAAAGTTTTCATAATTCAGATGAAATCAAAAATCAAGATGATAATAGAAAGGGGTTGGAACACTTTTCTTAGAAAATTTTGATTCCCAAATATGGGGAAATGATGCAAAACCTTAAACAAAGCAAAGCTTCTTCTCCTTCTTTTACTTCAATTCCTCTTCCATTCTCCTCTCAATCCCACATTTGCTGCATATCTTAAGTTTTCCTCCTTTTATTTCTCCTCTAATGCATTAGATTTAGCTAATATAAGGATTGCAATGTGGCAAGCATACATGAAAGAGACTTAGTTGTCATCCATAGAACAAACTTAGGTGGCACCATTAGGTTAGCTAGTGACACATATCCACCATTTTTTTTTTAAACCTAATATGAATCTTTCATAAATCATATTATATTTCTAATATTTACATTTAGGTCCCTACATTACAAATAGGCCCTTATATAATTTTAAAAAATTAGGGATTTTATACTCTCCCCTCTTTAAAGAAAAATTTAGTTCTCTAAATTTGTCTTACCTCCTTCGACAAAAAGTTGAGATCAAGATTACGTTTGGATTGAGGTCATCAACATTAAAGAGTCTTGCCCTTTCCTCATAACAATCAAATCAAAATTTTCTTCTAATAACTTTCATTGTTCTACAACCATTGGATTAGGCTCACCACTAAAACTGAGAGGACAAAGCTCCTTAAGCTATCTCATTCGTAGCCCATTCTAATTTGATATCCCCGATCAACACTTTTATCTCACTCAATTACTCAAAGAAGATGAAGTAATACGACCAGATGTTCTCGACATCTTAGATTCCTAAAAGACATCAAAGGAATTTTTTCACTGATCCCTATAGTTTACTAGACCTCAATATATTTTGCATATCAAACATATCAAATATCTCAATGATCCTCAAATCATGCTCTGATTCTCAAATCAAGTTATAAGAACCCAATCCATGAAAGAATTTGAACCAAATCAAATCCATGAAAAAAAATAAGTTTCAATGAATCTACCTTCTACTTTCGCAAAGAGAATGGATTCATCATAAAAGATCAAAATGTGCATACTAGAAATTTATGAATCAAATCCCTATTCTTGTAAATAGAAGGAAGAAGGATTCATAGGAATTGATTATCGCATAAAAGATCAAGTATACCAAAAGTCTATGAATAAATACTCTTCTTTAGTGAGTTGCAAGAAGGAATGAAGGAAATGATCTTTATTTAAAAAGAAAACTCTAAGTTACGAAAAATCGAGAAATCCAAAAAATGTATAAAGAAATTCATGCATTTGGAAGATTTAACATGCCTAATTCTCTTCTAATAAAATCAAATTGTTCCTCATTTAAAGATTTTGTGAAAATATCAACTAATTGATGTTTTGTATCAATAAATTCTAAAGATATATCACGGTTATTAACATGATCTCTAATAAAATAATGCCTAATATCAATATGTTTAGTTCTAGAGTGGTGAATGATATTTTTTGTTAAACATATTACACTAGTGTTATCACATTTTATAGGTATATTTTTTAAGTGAATTTCATAATTTTTTAAAGTATTTTTCATCCATATAACTTTGCACAATATGCACCTATTGCTATATACTCAGCTTCGGTTGTAGATAATACAACCGAGTTTTGTTTCTTGGAAGACCAAGAGACAAGTGCATTTCCTATGAGTTGATATATTCCAAATGTGTTTTTTCTATCTATTTGACAACCAGCAAAATCAGCATCGACATAAGCAATCAATTCAAGATTTTTAGTTTTTAGATATCATAATCCTAGATTAGGAGTTTCTTTTAGGTATCTAAAAATTCTTTTAATAACTTTTAAGTGAGATTGCTTGGGATTTGACTGAAATCTAGCATATAGTCTAACACTAAACATAATATCAAGTCTAGTTGTTGTGAGGTATAACAAACTACCTATCAGACCCTATAAGTTTTTTGATCAAAATATTGTCCATTAATGTCCATATCTAATTTTGTAGAAGTGCTCATTGGTGTATTTATAGCCTTAGCACTATCCATATTAAATAATTTTAATAGATCTAACACATACTTAATTTGACTAACAAAAGTTTCATCACTAAGTTGTTTGATTTGTAAGCCTAAGAAAAAGGATAATTTTCCCATTAAACTCATTTCAAATTTAGGGCTCATACTATTGGCAAAAGATTCACATAAAGACTAATTTGAAGATCCAAAAATGATATCATCAATATAAATTTGAACAATGAGAAAATTATTTTTAAAATCTTTAATAAACAATGTAGTATCGACCTTGCTTTTCATAAAATTATTCTTAATTAGAAATGAGCTAAGTCTCTCATACCAAGCCCTTGGGGCCTGTTTCAAACCATAGAGAGCCTTAGACAACTTAAAAACATGTTTCAGAAACATTGTATTCTCAAATCTGGGTGGTTGTTCAATATAAACTTCTTCGTAAATAAAACCATTAAGAAAAGTACTTTTAACATCCATTTGAAATAACTTAAAATTATTACAACTAGCATAGGCAAGGAGAATCCTTATGACTTCAAGTCTAGCCATAGGAGCGAAAGTTTCTTCATAATCGATACCTTCTTCTTTGTTAAAACCTTTGATCACTAATCTAGCCTTGTTTCTAACCATGATACCAAGTTCATCTTGTTTCTAAAGATCCATTTAGTATCAATAACTAAATGGTCACCAAGTCTAGGAACAAGCTTCCATATCTTATTTCTCTCAAATTAATTTAATTTCTCATACATTGCAAAGACCCATGAATCATCTTTCAAGGTTTCATGAATACATTTTGGTTCAATTTGAGATAAGAAGGCTACATTAGCACAAAAATTCTTAAATGAAGAGCGAGTTTGAACACCTTTTGATGTATCTCCAATTATTAGCTCCTTAGGATGAGCATCTACATACTTCCAATCCTTGGGTAAGGATTCTTTGGAAGAAGATGCATCCAAGTTGCTTGGGGGAGGAGAGTTTTTATTCAAATTTAAAACATCAAAATTAATATCATCATCAAAATCATTTTTCTTAAATTCGAGAAGCTCATTAAACACAACATGAATAGATTCTTCTATAACCAACGTTCTTTTATTAAAGACACAAAAAGCTTTAGACATAGAGGAATAACCAAGAAAAATGCCTTCATCGGATTTTGCATCAAATTTTCCTAAGGCCTCTTTTTCATTTAAAATAAAACATTTACAAATGAAAACTCTAAAATATGAAATATTACGTCTTTTGTTGTTCCACAATTCATAGGGAGTTTTAGAAAGTAATGGTCTTACAAGAACCTTATTCATGATATAGCATGACGTGTTAACGGTTTCAACCCAAAAATATTTGGGTAGGCTAGCTCATTAAGTATGGTTCTTGCCATTACCTGAAAACTCCTATTTTTTCTCTCAACAACTCTGAGGGTTTCTTAGAGTGGAGAAGTTATGGTTATACCCATTTGAATCACAAAAATTTTTAAAATCATGGTTTTAAAATTCACCACCATGATCACTTCGAATAGAGGCAATCATAAAACTCTTTTTATTTTGAACTAATTTATAAAATTTTAAAAAATATTTAAAGTAATCATTTTTATATGCCAAGAAGTATGTCCAAGTGTATCTACTATAACCATCAACAATTACATAAATATATTTACTACCTCCTAGGCTTGTTGTATCAATTGGTCCAAATAAACTCATATGGATCAATTGTAGTGGTCTAGAGGTACTTATTTGATTCTTTGATTTGAAACTACTTTTTATTTGTTTTTCTAATTGACATGCATCACAAACTTTGTCCTTAACAAACCTAATGCTAGGCATTCCTCTTACAAGTTCTCTAGTTGAAATTTGAGAGATTAGTTTCATGCTAGCATGACCCAATCTCCTATGCCAAAGCCATGCATCATTATCTAAAGCCGAAAAATATGTTTCATCGTAAAAATCATCAATATCAATAGTATACATATTGTTATTTTTTTAGGCAACTATAGATCTATTTTTGTGTGGTATTTCAATTATACAAGCATTATATTCAAATTTGATAATATATCCTTTATCATATAATTGACTAATGCTTGTAGATTGTGTTTTAAACCATCTACTAATAATACATCTTCAATTAAAAGGTTTGATTCGTTACCTATATTTCCTTAGCCAATAATTTTTCCTTTGTTGTTGTCTCCGAAGGTGACAAATCCTTTGTCTTGGATAGTGAGCTTAGAGAAATGTGTTGGATCTCTAATCATGTGCCTTGAGTATCCACTATTAAGATATCATCTCTTGCTCATAGCTTGTGATTGTAGACATATCTACAAGAAAAGGGATTTTCTTTTAGGTACCCGTTTAACTTTGGATTCCTCATAAATAGATCTACCTATCATTGAGTGATTTATGATTCCTTTAGGAACCCAAACTAATTTTTGTAAATTATACCTTTTAAATGAACATTTGTAGGTAAAATGACCAGATTTTCTATAAAAATTATATTTTTCTCTAGGTGAAACATGTAATGTAGGTCCTTTAACAAAGATAGTTAGCTTTTGTTGAGTGTTACTCACAAAGCCAATTTCTTCCTTTCTATGAACATGACCCTTATTAGCAAGGATAATGTTTAGATATTTATTATCTATTTTAATTTTTTCTAATATTTCTTGTAGTAAAATATTTTCTTTCTTAAGTGAATCTACCTCATCACATTTAGTGCAAGAAGCTAGCATATTATCATCATACTCATTTTTTAATTTAATAAATTCACTAACAAGCGAAGCATGCTCCTTTTTTAACAACTTATTTTTTTTTTTCAAGTAGCTACATTCATCAGATAGATCATTGAACGCGATAAGTAAATCATCATAAGCTAAATGAGATTTGATTGAGTCACCTACCTTGTCATTGAGCGCCATTAGAGCGTAATTAGCAACTTCTTCTTTGTTGGTTGACTACCCGTCTTCGGATGCATTCGAATCGTCCTAAGTTGTTTTGAGTGCCTTCTTTTTCTTTGGTAGCTTCTTCTTCACTTGGGGACATTCATTTTTGAAGTGCCCCAACTTCTTGCATTCATAGCAAATTACTTAGTCCTTTTTTAGTTCACTTTTGTTCTTAGTGTCTTATTTTGTTTTGTTCCTTTTTAAGAATGTTTTAAACCTTTTTTGCAAGAAGTGCCAAGTCATCATCATTATCATTATCATCACTTGAGTTTTCACCAAAGTGGCCTTCTTTGATTTTAAGTGTCGTGTCATTCTTGTTCTTTGGAATGTTGTCCTCAAGTTCATCATATGCTATACACGTCATTTCATAGGTCAACAAGGACCCGATAAGTTCTTCAAGCGAAAAGTTATTAAGATCTTTTGCTTCTTGTATTGTCGTTACTTTAGGATCCCAACTTTTTGAAAGGGATCTTAATATCTTGTTAACAAGTTCAAAATTAAAAAAACTTTTACCAAGTGCTTTTAGACCATTGATGATATCCGTAAAATGAGTGTACATATCTCCAATAGTCTCACTTGATTTCATATGAAACAACTAATAGCTATAAACCAAAAAATTAATTTTTGACTCTTTAACCTTACTTGTGCATTCATGTGTGACTTCAAGTGTGTGTCAAATCTCATATGCAGTTTCACATATAGAAACCCAATTAAATTCATTATTATCAAGAGCATAAAATAAAGTATTCATCGCTTTAGCATTCAAAGAGAAAATCTTCTTTTCCAAATCATTCCTTTCGTTCATTGGTTTGGAAGACTTCTCAAAACCACTTTCAACAATGTTCCATAAATCGAAATCCATAAAAAGTAAGAAGATTCTTATTTTAGTTTCCTAATACGTGTAGTTCGTCCCGTTGAACATAGGAGGACGAGTGATAAAAAGATCCTCTTCGTTGCCAACTAAAGCCATATCTCATGGGTATTATACCAACAAGAGATAAACATTGCTCTGATACCAACTGTTGATTCGAAGATTCGTTCAATAAAGCTTGTATCCAAAAAGGCATTTAAACTTGAAAATGTTTGCAAGTGATTGAGGGCAGTGAGCAAGTAAATCAGCAAGTAATGAGAATGAAAAGCATAAAAGAAATGGCATAGAAAGAAAGCACATCGAATTTCTAGTGGTTTGATCATTGTGACTTACGTCCACTCTCGATTCCTCCTCCGTTGAGGCCACCGACGTCCATTAATGGTCTTCCTTTAATGAGCGAAGATCAACCACCCTCTTACAACACTTTCTCTTTTTCACGGGTTTTGGAGACAACCCTTACAAGCCTCACACCTCTCTTGAATGATCACAAAACTAGAAAGGGAGGAGGAGATAGCAATTTTACAACCCAAACTCTCAAGATTTTTGTTCACACTTTTTTTTTCTCTTTCATGCAGGAAAGAATGGGGTATTTATAAGCCCTAATGGCTTTAAAAATTGAGTCAAAAAATGTCACATCCTAGATTTTTGGAGTACTAACGGTACTACCGCCAGTACCGGGCAATACCACCGTATGCAGACTGACACTAAGCAGTACCATCGCTCAATCTGAGTGATACGATCGCCTTACAAAGCCTTGGAGACCGAGCTCTGATAGTACCATCACCTAATAGGGCAGTACCACTGCCTGGCAGCATTAACTGTCGATGGTACCACCGCCCAATATGGGCGGTACCACCGCCTAACATGGCACCAAGTGATTGATTAGGCCATCCAACTCACCCAATTCAATCCTATTTTGGGCCCAATTGGCTCCTAATTGAGTTAGTAGGATTTCTCCAAAAACTAACTCAAATTAAAGTCCTAACTAGGATAGTTAAGGCTAAAAAAAATCTGATACACGTCAATTGTTCAACCAAACTCTCGATGAACTTCTAGCGATCTTCTAGTGAGCTTTGGATAAACTTCGGGCGAACTCCCAGCAAACTTCCAATGAGCTTTCACTGCATCATCTGATCCTTCGGTATACCCCTGATTCATCCGACTCGATGCCCGATCATTGACTCCAACCCAACTTCGATTCTTCTTTAATCGTTTTGTCTTTCTCACGATCATAGTTAGTCCTGCATCACTTATCTCAACACATGGATTAGATCATTAATTCACCAATTGATGTCATCATCAAAATCTAAGATTCAACACCATCATGGTCTCGTGGGACTCAACCAACCATGATGTTTAGTTAAGTTATCACCATCATTACAACATGAGTTTGATTGATGATATGCCCTCGAGGGACTTGACCAAGCATACCATATTCTCAAGTCACCGGTGACATCTCTATATCATAGGCAAGATAGCTAATCGCGATATAAGTGAGTCTCGAGGGACTCAACCAACTCAACCTACATCGGGAATCAATTCTTACTTATAACGATGGAAGGCCACGTGGGTCAATCTAATTGCCTCATGCTTGCCGACTTAATATTATCATAGGAGGGGATTTATATTCGGTCTCCTAATATAACGTATCACACACATACATATTTAATATATATTTATATCGTTTGTAAATATATATATATATATATATATATATATATATATATATATACTTATCTAATAGGTGTATAGCAATTATATGCACAAACATCCCAGAAGATCATGGACCATAACCTAATATGATTAGGCCTAAGCTAGTAGGGCTGATCAGTTACATTAGTATATATGTGTGCATCAGTGCATCTCCATACGTGGTGATCATCCATCTCGTCATCGCCAGATCTACAGGCACCTCGACGCATCTCCATATGTCGCGATCGTCTGAATCGGCCTCGAGGGTCCCGTTGCCACCTCCAGGCTTCCGCCGCACCTCTCGTGTAATTACAATATAATTACAAGCATGCAAGCCCAACAATGAATGAAAAATGAAGGCTCGCAGGCCCCAATAATAATAATCACATACACAACACAGTCCATGATCATCTTCCCACATCATACATCACATGTATATATTATTATATAGAATTACTAGATAAATAATAGAGTTAATTAAACTTTTTAATTAACTAATATTTTATGAAGCTAGGGACATGCAAGGAATTTTTTAAATGTTGAGGGGTATTTTGATAATTTAGGCAAAAGGACTGCACTTGGAATTTCAAATTTTCACAAGGGCAAAAATTATCCTTTCCCCCAAAAACCCCTAATTCCTACTCTGCATGCAGTCGTCGTCGCCTCCCTACTGTTGCTTGCCAAGCGATAGCCACAATGGTGCTGCCACACGGTAGGTGGCTATTGCCTTGGGCAACCGCCTTGCGCTAGGGCGGTTTGCCCTTGCAACGCCACCTTGCACAGGGGCGGCGCGACTACCACCTTGGGCAGCCACCTCGCACTAGGGTGGTTGCCCTTGCGGTGCCACTATGCACAAGGGCGACTACTGCCTTGTGCATGTGCGGCGGTTGCCGCCTTGCGCACAAGCGGCTACCGCACGCAAGGTAGTGCCCACGAGCACCCCCTATGCGGGCTGGTCGGCCGCCAACTAGCGCCGCCTGGCCTGCCCATGGGCTGGCGACCGTCGACCAGTGCCGCCTTGCCACCAACTGCCTGCCTACGAGTAGTGTGGAGCCTACGTGCATGCCGAGCGGGCACTACCCAACCATAGGCAGCTCACTCGCGGGCGTTTGCCTCGGTAGACAAGCAGCTCCTCTACAACTTGCGTGTGTGCATCTCCTCCGGTCGATCCACCGGGCAGCAATATTTACAACCCCAGTTTCCTTCATTTACGTCAACAAATTTGACATTAAAGGACCGCTCTAAAGACAACCAAATAATGTGTCTTTCGGATCTGAAAACTACGTCAAACGTATCAAGAACACGTAAAACAATTCTACGCAATTAAACACAACACATGCAGTTTTTAAGCTAATCATCGCACAATGAACTTGGCTCTAATACCACTGCTGGTTGGCATCTCATGCGTAGCGAAAAACAAAACAAAACCAGATTTCCCAAAGTTAAGTACTAGGTCAACGTGCGATGATTGATACGTGAGAAAATCGCAAAATCAAAAAATCGCACATTTCGTGTTAGAACTGTTACCTAGAGAGATCATATATCCCCAAAATTTCCATATCCGATGAAGTGGATAAAGGAGCACTCGCGTACTCTTCTCTAGCGGTGATCTACACGACGAATGCGGTGACAACGCTTCTCAAATCACTATAGGATCTCCCCCTGATACCAACTGTTAGGAACGAGTCGACACTAAGAGAGGGGGGGGTGAATTAGTTTAGCGGTAAAAATGTCAGTTTCGTAAAATCTTTGTACGATTAAAACCGATCTCGGAAAGATACTTAAAATTGACAGCGTATGCGAGCGTAGGCATAGTAAAAGCATAGTAAGGAGGAGAGGCAGTTTGCTATAAAAGTAAATTGCTCAAAGTAAATGCAAAACGAGTTTATAGTGGTTCGGTCGTCGTGACCTACATCCACTCCACCGATTCCTCTTCCGTCGAGGCCACCGACATCCACCATCGGTCTTCCTTCAATGGGCAAAGACCAACTACCCTTTTACACCCCTTTTCTCCTTTTCACAGGTTTAGGAGAAAACCTTTACAAACACACACTCCTCTCTAAACAGAATTCTAAGTTTAAGCTAGAGGAGGGGATTTCTCAAGTGATTTCTACAGCGTTTTCTCACTTTTAAACTCTATGTGCTTGTGTTTTTTAACCAGGGATGAGAGGGGTATTTATAGGCCAAAAGTTGATTCAAACTTGGAGCTTAAAAACATCTCATCCCAGGTTTCCTGGGTACAGGCGATACCACCACTTGTGCTGGGCGGTACCACCGCCAAGTGTCAGTTTGATACTGACACTGCACTAGGCAGTGCCACCACCCAGACCAACGATACCATCGCCTGATACAGTCTCGGAGACTGTGCCACGACGGTGTCATCTATTGGGTCACTATTTGGGCCTTTCATTGGGCCCAACACAGTCCTTACATGGGCTCAACTAGTCCATAATTGGGTTGGCCCAATTCCAATCTCAATTATATGCTAACTACAAAATTTAAGACATCTACTAAGCTAAACAAGTCCGTAAGTCTAGGTTTCTTCCAGCGATCTTCCGGCGAAGTTCCAACGATCTCTCGGCAATGTTCCAACGGACTCCTGGCAAGCTCCTGGACTTCACGATGATCTTCTTGGCGAGTTCCGATGAGCTTCTTTGGTAAGCTCCTGGACTTCTCGGTTGGTTCTTGCAGAACTTCCGACGAATGTCTGGACTTCCGACGAACTCTCAATGAAATTGCGTTCTCGACTCCGGCACTTCATTTTGCTTTATGCCTTACTATCGTAGTTAATCCTACACACAAAAACATACTTCGATCTAGACAATTATTACTAAGCAAGAATCATGTTGTCCGGTATGTCATTGGTCTATCGACGCTTCGTTCGATTCTTTGGCGTATCGTCCTCTTGCGGCCTATTGCCCAATCGGCTAGTTGACCTCCGCAACTCGGATATTCTTGGTGTAATTATCCGCTCTTCTTGGCCTGAAGCCTTTTGTCGATACGTCGACCGATCCTCCAACTCGACGTCTAATCTTCTAACATATTTTCCTCCGACCCAACATGATTCTTCCTGCTTTAATTGTCTCATCCTGATCGAAGCTTCCTACGTCACTCGAAACGTAGATTAAATCATAAATACTATCGATTGGTTTCATCATCAAAATCCGAGATTTAACACAAGCAGCTTAACCCTTAATGGACCCTATCCTCATTGGATCTCAATCCAATTATCAAGTTGGATCTCTATCCAACTATCTAGTTGGATCTCATCCACTTATCCAATTAGATCTTATCTATAGGATCCAAACTGGGGCTGCGCGAATATCTCATACTCGCACCTATACTTGTTGCAACATCCACCATATGTGTGACCCTTTAAACTTGATAATAAGCTAGTCGTGAGTCCATCCTGTCAAAACTCCTTCTGACATAATGAATTATTATCTTCATAATAATTCACTTGACTCATCGATTGTGGTCGTACTAGGCCACTATGCCATAATCCCCAAACCATACAAGAGGATCTAATCCATCGGACCTATCTGTCCATAGTTACCATGTATATATAGTCTCTCATCCATCTAATATTCTAGAGACCATATATTGGGCATGGTAATGTCATGCTCATATGGAATCTTATCCAAATTTCGCTCTAATCGAATTCTCCCGATCCACACTAGAATTCCGCCGGGGGTCTTCGATTCATATATTAGAGGGAGTTGTGTGTTTTGCGAAAAAATAGTGGGAGTAGATTAAGATAGAAGTTCTTATCTTAATTATTTATTTTTATAAAATATGCATGTTATTTATTTCTATTGCATATTTATTTTCAGAAATATGTTACTTTCAAATCCCTTACATGGCATATTTGATGTCAACTGTCTCACTGGTCTAAATTATACGGATTGGCTCTGCAACCTTAGAATTATTCTCACAACATAGAAAATCATGTACGTCCTTGATACTGTGATGCCTACGCCTATGGAAGGGGCAAGCAAGTATGAGATTGCTCGCTACGTTAAGTACATAGATGATTCCACTCTTGCTCGGTGTTACATGTTGGGCTCCATAACTCCTAAGTTATAAAGATAGTATGAAAAGATGGATGTCAGATCCATTCTCCTACATGTCCGCAAATTGTTTGAAGAATAGGGAAGGACTCAACGATATGAGATATCTAAGAGTCTCTTTCATGGCAGGATGACTAAGGGGACACTGGTTCAGAACCATGTTCTAAAGATGATTGAGTGGATAAAGAAACTCACAAGTCTAGGAATGGTCCTATAGGATGACCTATGTGTGGACCTTGTGCTTTAGTCCATACCAGATTCATTTTCTCAATTCATAATGAATTTAAATATGAACAAACTTGAAGTGATTCTCCTTGAGCTCCTCAATATATTAAGGGAGGTAGAGAGCACTATCAAGAAAGAGAAGTCGATTCTCTATACTGGTAAGAATAGAAAGAAAAGAAAAGAAAAAAAGTCCCTTAAGAAGGGTAAGGGCCTAGACAGACTGAGTAAAGCAAAAATTGCTAAGAAAGACCCGACAAAGGATAAAGGCCAATGCTTCCACTACAATAAAGATGGGCATTGAAAGAGGAACTACAATAAGTACCTTGCAGAGAGGGCGAAATAGAAGCTTGGAGAAGCTTCAAGTACTTATCACATGGGTATTGGATACTAGTAGTGCTTATCACATCTGCAATTTGTTGTAAATTCTAGCAAAGTCTAAGAGATTGGTGAGAGGCGATATGGACCTCAAGCTGGGTAATAGAGCAAAAGTTATTGTAGTGGTTGTTGGTGAGGTCACCCTACATCTACCTAGTTGAGCTATTATTGTAACATCCCTTATTTTTAAAAATTTTGTAAGGGCTTATTTGTAATGTAAGGACCTAATAGTAAATATTAAAAATTTGATATGATTTATGAAAGATTTAGATTTAAGTTAAAGAAAAAAAAATGATCGACATGTGTCACTAGCTAATCTAATGGTTCCACCTAAGTTTATTCTATGGATGACACCTAAGCCCCTTTCATGCTTGCCACCTTGCAATCCTTATAATAGCTAAATCTAATGCATTATAGGAGAAATAAAATGATGAAAACTTAAGAAGCTGCAGCCAACATGGGTTTGAGAGAAGGGAAAAGGAATTGAAGGAGAAGAAGGAGAAGAAAAAGCTTTGCTTTGGCTTGAGGTTTTGCATCAATTCCACACTTTTGGGACTCAAATTTGTTAAGGAAAGTGTTCTAACCCCTTTCTATGATCATCTTGATCTTTGATTTTATCTTAATTCTGAAAACTTTGAAAGATTTTGGTTTCATACTTGATTATTCTATCATTTAGGAATAAAACTGTGAATCTGAAATTTTTCGAGATTTGACTTTTCTGAATTTTCAAAATTTTTCAAAAATAGACTCAGATCTTTCTTTTGATACCAAGATTGATAAATTTGGAGTCTATTTACCTATTGAAACTGTTATTTAAATTGACCCTATGAAATCTGTAAACAGACTGTCGATTTTGACCTTTCAGTACTATCTTGCTTATAACTCTCTGTTGAAAACTTTGATTTATGTGAAACATGATTTATTGGAAACTAGACTTATAAACCTTTCTGTGTATATCTGATTTGAATGATTTGGAGAATAAATAACTATTGAATCATCTATTCAAATCAACTCAATGAATTATGTAAAACAGAGATAATGTTCTCTGACCTTTTGTTACTAAATTGTTTATAACTCTTTACTAGAAACTCCGATTTATACAAAACTTTAGTTATCAAAAACTAGATTGATACATCTTTCGAATGACATCTGTTTTGTGCAAATTAGAGCATAATTTATTATCCAAACAATTCATTCAATGTGCCTTTCAAATTCTGTCAGAATCGAGCTTTGATCAATTTCGCCTATTCTTGTTTCGTCTCTTTGGAAATTGATTTCACCTAAAATCCTTACTTCAGTTGAACTTTACATTATTACTTTGAATTCATGTATACTCTTGTCCTACAAGTATTTGCATACCTTGATCTATTATGTAAACTTTATGTTTGTATCGTAATATTTCATATAGGCACATGCATTCCATTGTTTCGTATGTGTTTCTGATATGTCCCAATTTATTATTCACAATACCTTTTGTACTCTGGTGTTTGTGGGATTATTTGGACATTTGCTAGAAATAGTAAAGGGATTATATGGACCTTTGCCAGATATGGTAAAAGGATTGTTTGGACCTTTGCCAAAAATGGTAAAGGGTATGTGCTATGATATCTAGAGTTTTGGCTGTGTTTCTATACATACTTTGGATAAGAATGAAAAGTATGCAACGTCATATGTGACGTTTGAGCTTTTGTTTCGTATTGTTCATTGATATAATCCGAAATGCTTCATATGCCATTGATATGTTCCGAAGCATTTCATCCGTCATTGATATATTATATAATGTTTCATTCATCATTGATATGCTCCAAAATGATTCATCTCCCATTGATCTGTTAGTCGCTTACTGAGCTCTAATGAAATGTTTCATTTGTTATTATTGATATGCTCCGAAACATTTCATACGTTCTTGATATGCTCTGAAATGTTTCATTTGTTATTGATATGCTCCGAAACATTTCATACTTCCTTGGTATGCTCCGAAATGCTTCATATGCCATTGATATGTTCCGAAGCATTTCATCCGTCATTGATATGTTCCAAAATGTTTCATTTGTTATTGATATGCTCCGAAACATTTCATACGTCCTTGATATGCTCTGAAATGCTTCATATGCCATTGATATGCTCCGTAACATTTCATACGCCATTGATATGCTCTGAAATGCTTCGTATGCCATTGATATATTCTAAAATGCTTCATATGCTATTGATATGTTCTGAAGCATTTCATCCGCCATTGATATGTTCCGAAATGTTTCATTTGTTATTGATATGCCCCGAAACATTTCATACATCCTTGATATGCTCCGAAATGCTTTATATGCCATTGATATGCTCCGTAATGTTTCATCCGCCATTAATATGCTCCAAAATGCTTCATATGCCATTGATATATTTCGAAACATTTCATACGCCAGTGATATGTTCCAAAATATTTCATTTGCCATTGATATGATTCGAAATGTTTCTTATGTTATTGATATGTTCTGAAAATATTTCATACGCCATTGATATGCCTCGAAATGGTCCTTACGTCAATAATTTGCTTCAATTATTCTTTACTCTCTTGTTATGAACAAAACATGCTTCAAATGAAATGACATTGTAATTCTACATTCGTTGAGTGGCTATCTATGAACTCTTGTATCCCTGCCTTATATTTGGTACCTTATTTGTTTGAAAACTGTCTGCTTTCACCATGGATATGTTATTCACTTGATGAGCTCTATGTGCTCACCCCGTTGCTATACAAATTTTTCCGGAGTACATTACTACAGCAAAGGCAGCAAAAGAGGGAGTCTGGATAAAGAAGTTCATCATAGATCTAGGAATCAGGCCAACTAGTGAGGAGCCGAATTCCTTATATTGTGACAACTATGGGGCGATTACTCAAATAAGGGAACTCGAGTCTCATCAGAAGTGTTCTGAGGAGGTTCCAACTTATTTAAGAGATCATAACTTGAGGAGATGTAGTAGTGGAAAGAGTTCCAAGGAGGCCAATCCCCTAAAGAGATCAACCCTAAGCTTAGAATATGCAAGGGTTCTACCACATACCTATCAAAACTCCTTCTGGCTCAGTGAATTATTATATCTATAATAATTCACTCAACTTATTGACTACAGATATACTAGGCCACTATGCTATAGTCCCCAAACGATATAGGAGAATCCAATCCTTGGACCTATCTATCCTTAGTTACCATACATCTATAATCTCTTATCCATCTAATATTCCAAAGATCGTATACCAAGTATAGTGCTATCAGGCTCATACAGTTTCTACTTGAGTCTTGCTTTAAGTGGATTCTCCTTGAGAACTCTTTCTCTCTCAATCTGAATGACCCTGACTAAGGATTTTTCTAAATAAAAACATATGAAATATTCCTCTCATGACACTGAGAGTGAATGATCTTCTATCGACACTCAATAGCCCTCGTAAAGTTGGCTACCACTCTCAATAACCAATTGTGCTAGGTCTGGAACTTCTAGATCTATAATTTCAGAATCAAAAAGTGGAGTACTCATATAGGACATCCTTGGTATCTCAAGTCTAAGAATTAGATACACTACTAGGTCGATGGAATCACTGTCTAATAATGAGGTATCATCAACCATCCCACTTTTCGTAAGTGGATCAAGTAGTGAACTCACTCTCTAATGAGCACTTGCATTGTATCCCTAGTGTCCCCACATGAGTAGCCATGAGACCAACCACCTTTATCATATGGACGGGTATATAGTACACTAGTATATCTGGTTATCTTGATATCTCTCTCGAGTAACCTATAACCGGGTTATTTATGGTCTATGTTTAAAAGCAAATCAGACTCATTCTCGTGATCTCATCACGATTCGATTCCCATTGCACAAATCCATGTGTTGGTAAATCTTAGGGGGCGACATCACATGCATAGTAGAAGAACAGAAAATAAAATTCCCAATTTCCCAAAGATATGTTCGTCATTGTGTGAAGATTAGTGCACAAAATTTACAAAATTAAATCTGTATAAAGGAAAGATTGTGTTACCTAGGGAGATTGTATATCTCTAAATCCCTGCAGATCTCTAGGAGAGGGTGTAGGAGGTCAAGTGCCCTCCTATCTAGCGATGATCCACATAGCAGGGTTGCAACGACGCTTCTCAAAACTCGAAACCTACTCCGAGGAGGAGAAGGGGAGGAGAATAGGAGAGGCAAACCAAAAAGGCTCTAGCCTATAAACTGTTGGGAAATCATAAGGGTGACATCACATGCATAGCAGAAGAACAGAAAATAAAATCCTCAATTCCCTAAAGATTTATTCGTCGTCGTGCGAAGATTAGTGCGCAAAAATTCGTGAAACAAAAAACTATGTATAGTAAAGCTTATGTTACCCAGGGAGATCAAATATCCTTGTGTCCTTACAGATCTCTAGGAGAGGGTGAAGGAGGTCAAGCGCCCTCCTCTCTAGCGGTGATCCACACAGTTGGGCTGCGATGATGCTCCTCAAAACTGTAGGCCTGCTTTGAGGTGGAGAGGGGGAGGAGAATAGGAGAGGCAAGCAAAGGCTCTCACCTATGAATCATTGAATCCCTCCTATTTATAGAGGTCCCTTGTCAACTTAACCCTAATGGATCCTCGCCTATTGGATATTGGATCTTCATCCAACTACCCAAGCCTCTTAGATTAGTGGATCTCTATCCAATAATCTCTCATAGGCTCTTATTGGATCTCATCCATAGGATCCAATAAATCTGGGGCTTATTGGATATCCAATAAGATAGTGGCTCCGGCGGAGATCTCACATCCGAACCTCTACTCATCGCAACGCCTACCATATATGTGTGACCCTCTAGGCCCAATATTGAGCTGGCCATGAGTCATACCTATCAAAACTCTTTATTTCCCAATGAACTATAATAATTCACTCGACTCATCGACTACGGACGTACTAGGCCACTACGCCGTAGAAGATACAAGGGAATCCAATCCATTGGACCTGTCTATCCTTAGTTACCATATACCTATAGTCCCTCATCTATCTAATATCACATAGACCGTATACCGGGTATGGTGCTGTCATACCTATATGGTTTCTACTCGAGTCTCGCTCTAATCGGATTCTCCTAGAGAACTCTTTCTCTCTCAATCCAAATGACCCTTGCTAGGGATTTATCTGAGCAAGAACATATGGGATATTCCTCTCATGACACCAAGAGTGGATGATCCTCTATCAACACTCAATAGCCCTCGTGAGGTTGACTGCCACTCCCGATGACTGATTGTACTAGATTTGGGACATCCAAACCTATAAGTCCGATATCAAAGAATGGAGCACTCATACAGGACATCCTTGGTGTTTTAAGTCTAAGGACCAGATACACCACTCAGACTACTGAATTGCTGTCTGACAATAAGGCATCATCAACTATCCAACATTCCGTAAGCGGATCAATCAGTGAACTCATTCTCCAATTAGCACCTATACTGTATCCCTAGTGTCCCCACACTGAGGAATGTGGTTTTCACATCTATCTGCCAGATCTCATAATCACAATGTGCTACAATAACCAATAGAATTTAGATGGATTTTATCATTGTTATGGGTAAGAAAGTTTCGTCATAATCAACATGTTACCTTTCCATCTACTCCGATCTTTTTCTTAAAGATCCACTTGCAACTGATGGGTACAATACCCTCGGGCGTATCAACTAGGTTCCAAACCTTATTGGAGTATATGGAATCCATCTTAGAATTCATGGCTTCTTGCCACTTCTTGGAGTCTATACTCATAATAGCATCCTCGTATGTCTGAGGATCAATATCCTCAACATCCTCTCCTCTAATATGTCTCTCATATCTCTTAGGAGGATGAGATACTCTACCAGACCTACGTAAAGTTGGAACTTGTGTATTAGGTACTTGAACAGACTCGGGCTGTAGAGTGGTGCTTGAGCTAGGTTCTCCAACCTCGCTAAACTCTATCATGCTCCCA
>LVTN01002329.1:0-13040 GCA_001649415.1 Musa itinerans
TAAGCAACTTGTATACCTTATCTGGGTAGTCTTTAGACTCGAATCCCTCGGGCTATATCATATACACATCCTCGAGATTGCAATTGAGAAATATGATTTTCACATCCATTTGTCAGATCTTATAATCATAGTGTGCTGCAATAGCCAATAGAATTCAGATGGATTTTAGTATGGCAGCGGGTGAGAAGGTTTCGTCATAGTCAACACTTTGCCTTTGACGATACTCCTTAGCTGCTAGCCTTGCTTTATAGGTCTCTACCTTTCCATGTACTCCGATCTTTTTCTTAAAGATCCACTTGCAACCGATGGGTACAATACCCTCGGGTGCATCAACTAGGTTCCAAACCTTGTTAGAGTACATGGAATCCATCTCAGAATTCATGGCTTCTTGCCACTTCCCAAAGTCTATACTCATAATCGCCTCCTCGTAGGTCTGAGGATCAATATCCTCAACATCCTCTCCTCTAATATATCCTAGATATCTCTCAGGAGGATGGGATACTCTACCGAACCTACATAAAGTTGGAACTTGTGTGTTACGTATTTGAACAGACTCGGACTGTAGAGTGGTGCTTGAGCTAGGTTCTCTAACCTCACTCAACTCTATCTGCTCCCACTATCTTCGCCAAAAATGTGTTCCTTCTCAAGGAACACCGCTCTCTTGGCTACAAAGACCTTTTGGTCCTCGGGATGATAGAAATAATACCCATAAGTTTCCTTAGGGTATCCCACGAACTTGCACTACTCCATCCTCGATTCCAACTTTTTGGGGTTGTGTCTTTAAACGTGGATAGGGCAGCCCCAAATCTTAACAACCTTAAGATCGAGCTTTTTCTCTTTCCATATCTCATATGGTGTAGATACTACCGATTTAGTTAGAACTCTGTTCAAAAGGTAAGTTGTAGTCTCTAGGGCGTATCCCCAAAATAAGATGGGTAGGTTAGTGAAACTCATAATGGACCGCGCCATGTCTAACAGTGTATGATTCCTCCTTTCAGATACACCATTAAGCTGTGGTATATAAGGAGGTGTCCATTGAGATAGAATCCTATGGTTCTTGAGGAACTGGGTAAACTTTATACTCGAGTACTCACCTCCTCGATCTGATCGAAGAGGTATTATGCATATTATACTTTGACTTATGATAATGATGCATGCAATGATGAAATATTCATTATGAAAAATTGTTTTGACATTCATAACTTGATTTTTCATCTTTGCTATTTATCCTTTGTCATGATTTGTAAATTATTGTAAAGGAAAAAAGAGACAAAATTGTATTCTTTCCTTCTTTTTGACAATGACAAAGGGGGAGATAGCTAGCTTGCTAGCTAGCTTGCATAAATCAAAAAGATGCACATATCTTGCCAAACATTCATATGTGTAAAATTTGCTAGCTCACAAATTGTAAGGAGAAAAACTTGCTTGCTTGCTAGCACATCTAAAGAGAAAATGCAAACGTACTTCATGTAGCTTGCTTCATGTAAAACATTATATCTTGCTAGCTTGTTAACTTGCATTATTTTTCAAAAACTTACTAGCCTTCATACTTCAAAGAGAAGTAACACTTGTCAAATTGTCAGCTTGTATGTTGTAAAATAATGTAGAATTTTGCTAGCTTGCACTTTGTAAAGGAAGCAAAAATAGCACTTCTCAATAGAGAAGAAAGAGCTTGCTATCTTGAACATCACCAAAAATTGATAGATTGCCTATCATAGGAAGTAAAAATGTAAACTTACATAAATTGCAATCTTGCACATCTTTACAATTAATGATGATTTGATGATTATGCATGTTATAAAGTGATGAAAAAATTTACTTGCTTGCATGATGTAATACTTGCTAAATTTGCTAGCTTCATGATAATTAAACTTGAGATTTATTTTGCAATGATTTGAACTATTATATCTCAAATACTTGATAGTTGAACTTCTCCTTTTTGTTGATGACAATGGGGGAGAAGTATAATGATGTTATGCATAAGTTTATGATAACATGTTTCTTGGATTCTTGAATCCAAAAGTTCTATCAATATGACATTGATAGGGGGAGTTTGTTTAAACTCCGGGAGTTAAGGTTAACTCCGTCATCAATTGGTTGTCATCATCAAAAAGGGGGAGATTGTTGAATCTCGGATTTTGATGATGAAACCAATTGATAAGTATTAATGATTTGATCTGTGTTTTGAGTGATGCAGGATGCTTCGATCAGGGAGAGACAATTAAAGTATGAAGAATCATTTTGGGCCGTAGGAAAATGTGTTAGAAGATTAGACGTTTGGTTGGAGGATCGGTCGACGTATCGACAAAAGGCTTCGGGCCATGGATTCGGGCATCGGGCCAAGAAGAGCAGATATTACGCTAAGGATATCGGAGTTACGGAGGTCAACTGGCCGATTGGGCAATAGGCTACAAGAGAGGACGATGCGTCAAAGAATCGGACGAAGCGTCGATAGACCAATGACATGTCGGACAACATGATTCATGCTTAGTAATAATTGTCTAGATTGAAGTGTGTTTTAACATGTGTAGGATTAACTACGATAGCAAGGTATAAAGCAAAATGAAGTCCCGGAGTCAAGAACGTAATTTCGTTGGGAGTTCAAGAGTTCATCGGAAGTCCGAACGTTCGTCGGAAGTTCTGTCAGAACTGACCGAGAAGTCCCAGAGCTTGCTAAAGAAGCTCGTCGAAACTCACCAAAAAGATCATCATGAAGTCCAGGAGCTTGCCGGGAGTCCATTGGAACATTGCTGAGAGATCGTCGGAAGTTCGCCGGAAGATCACCGGAAGAAACCTAGACTTACAGACTTTGTTTAGCTTAGTAAATGTCTTAAAATTTGTAGTTAGCATACAATAGGGATTAGAATTAGGCCAACCCAATTAGGGGACAGTTGGGCCAAGTTTAGGCTGTGTTGGGCCAAGAGAAAGGCCCAAACAGTGACCAAACAAGTGAAACCGTCATGGCACAGTCTCCGAGACTATATCAGGTAGTGGTACCACTAGTCTGGGCAGTGGTACCGCCCAGTGTCAAGCTGCTGGTAGTGGTACCGCCCAGTGCAGGCGGTAGTACCACCCGTACCTTGCAATTTTGGGGGTTTGAATTTTGGGCTCCAAATTTGAATCCATTTGGGGCCTATAAATACCCCAGCTATTCCTATATGGATAAGCAAGAAATATTGAGCAAAATCCTATGATTCTAAAGTTGTAAACCTTAGAAATTTGAGTTCCCTCCTCCCAAAGCTTAGAGAGAGGTCTAAGGGAGGTGTGAGAGGGATACCTTGTAAAAGAGGGTTGTAAAAGGTTGTCTCCTAAACCTATGAAAAGGAGAAGAGAGGTGTAAAAGAGTAGTTGATCTTCACCCATTGAAAGAAGACTGATAGTGGATGCCGGTAGCCTCGACGGAAGAGGAATCGATGAAGTGGATGTAGGTCACGATGATCGAACCACTATAAAAATCTAGTTTGCATTTCTCTTATATAATTTACTTTACTACAAACAACGTTGCTTGCTTTATATCCACTACATTCTTCCATACGCTTTTAAAGTTAATACCTTTACAAAACGATTTTTCGTCGGAAACAGATTTAATCGCAATAAAGTTTTGAACTGCTATAATTTTTACCGCTGCACTAATTCACCCCCCCTATTAGTGCCGACTCTTTTCCTAACACCCTAGTCCTTTGGGCTTCATGGTCTAATCACTTCTCTTGAAGTCGTGCGAAACAGATGGCTACCAAAAGCATGTACAGTTGTCATGCTTTAACTTCTCCCTAGATCTCTGGCTTCAAGCCCTCAATAAAAGTCCCTAATAGCTATTTTTTAGACCAATCATTAGTTTGATTAGATAACCTTTCAAACCTAGTTTGGTACTCCTAAATGGTGGAGGTTTGTCGGATCTTTGCTAGTTGTTCGTTAAGGTTCTTATAATTAGTTGGTCCGAAGCGGATCAGCAGTCCTTCTATGAATTGTCACCATGAGAGGACTCCATGAGTGTATTCAAACCAATCAAACCACTGTATGGCATCCCCTTCAAGATGTATAGCTGTAATTTCCACAATAGATGCATTCGCGGTTTTGTGGTACCGAAAATATCGCTCCGCACGTGAGATCCAACCAATCGAGTCTCCTTCTTCCCATCTAGGGAAGTCCACCTTCATACATGTATAGTAGGGATCAATTATAGAACCTCCCCTCTCTTGAAAGTCATTTTTTCAGGCTTAGTATGATTGGTCGGAGCTCTCTCCTTGATGTGATTTCTTTGGGCTTGGTGGTTGGCCCAAACAGAGTTCGGTAAAGAGAGTCCGAATCATATCCTCCATTCACATCTCGAAGGTTTCGAATTTAGTATTGATTGCCTCCTCAGATGCCAGTATATACCTCCAAATCTGTAATATTAATATCTCTCTTTTGTTGTCCAGTTAAAGGCATATATCGGTTGAGAGAAGTGGTGGTCGAAAGGGTTGGTGGATTGGTGGATATAGGCTGCAGTTTAGGCTTGTTTTGTGGCTATTTTGGGTACGGTTTGAGGGTGTGGTTTGGTGGAGTTTTAGGGCTGTGATGATAGTGGATGAAGGTTAGGGAAAAAAAGTTTTAGATCTATGGTAGATGGCAGCAAAGGTTTGATAGAAATTGGTGGAATTTGCTGCAGATAGGTATTGTCTTGTAAGAGCAGAATTGTCATCGAAGAAACAGCGATTTCTCAATGAAATTTCTAGCAAAAACTGAGAGATTTAAGGAGGTAATTTGAAAGCAAAATCTCAGTTTAGATAATAGCAATGATGACCAATTTAATTAAGAAATGTTTGACAGTATAATAGTAAGAAAATTGGTGCAAGTTGTGATAGTAGAATTCTAGTCAAAAAATTCTAACAATTTACGATGAAAATTTGCAGTAACACAATAACATTTTTAGAGATGAATTCCTCAATAGATCAATCTTAGATGGAAGCCAAGATGATCTTTGAAGCATATAAGAAATTTCATTAAAAAAGGATAGCAAATAGATCGGTTAAAGGCAATAATATGCGGTTGAAATTTTCTGTAGCAATCCTTCATTCGCAAAGATGATAATTTTTACGACAAAAGGAATTCGCAGTATGGGATAAATAAGAAGACTTCTTCTTGGTATTTTGGATGGAAAATTACAGTAGAAAAAGGTATTGGTTTTAGGAGAATACCATATCTCTTAATGCAATTGGAGGTGATGGTAGTAGATTGATTTGATCTACAACAGAAGATGATGGTGGAGATGGCGACGTCAAGAGCAATTATGGGAATTGCTTGGCTAGTGGTGGGCGACAGAGGTGGTAGTAAAAGTAGCAAGATTGCTGCTTTGATATCAAATGATAGAACCCTAGAGGAATTCTATGTAGATTAATCTTTGAGGGAATCACTCCTTAGAATGCTATAGGGGTTCCACCCTCCTAGAAGTCGGTCAAATGGCTACAATTGTAGATAGATCTTATTCTCAAAGAGATGAAGGCAACATGCTTATATAGGGCTCCAAACCCTAGCCCTAAGGGCTGCTTCCTAAGTGAGTTACCCCTTTTGCCCTCAACCCTAGCCAACCGGCCTAGTAAGGGGGGCGGCAGCTAGGAATCCCAAAGGCCCAAATATAAACCCTAGCCACTCTTCTTTATAGGATAGAGGCGGCTAGGTGGGGTTTATTATAATCTCATAGGGTTTTTGTTATCTGCTTCTTGGTTGAGTAGGACCCAACCATGCTAGGGTCTTATTATCCGACCATTCGGCGCATCGTCCTCTCCTTTGGCATATTACCCAATCAGCATGTTGTCTTCTCGCAACATTTGATCTCCTTAGCACAATGTCTGATCTTCATGGCCCGATGCCCAAACTCATGGCATGAAGCTTTCTACCGACACATCGATCGATCCTTCAGCCCGACATCCAATCTCTAGACATGTTCCACTTTGGCCCAACATTGATTCTTCAGGTTTTAATTATCTGTTCATGATCGAAGCTAGTCCTACGTCACTCAAAACGTAAATTAGATAATAAACTCTATCAATTGGTTTCATCATCAAAATTCGAGATGCAATAAAAGTAATAAGCAAGTAAATCAATTTGTAATATAAATGAAAAGTATGAAAGAAATGCAAACTGAGTTTTATAGTGGTTCAGTCGTCATGACCTACATCCATTCTCGATTCCTCTTCACTCGAGGCCATCGGCTTCCACTACCGATCTTCTTTCAATAGGCAAAGATCAACCACCCTTATAACTCTTTCTCCTTTTCATAGGCTCAAGAGAGAACCTTTATAATCTCTCTTTCTTAGACCTTATTTCTCCCTTTAGAACAACTTCTAAATACTAGGAAGAAGTGTCCATAAACTTCAAGAGAGATTACAACCTTTCTTTCTCAAGAATATTTTTTCTTTCTACTCAATTCTTGCTTTGCTAAGCAGAAATATCTAGGGTATTTATAGACCCCAAATGACTTAAAAAATAGAGCCATAAAAGATCTCATCTTGGGTTTCCCGGGTCCTAGTGGTACCACCACCTATGCTGGCGGTACTACCGCCTACAGCATTGACATTGGACGGTACCACCGCTAGTACTCTCTGACCCTAGGTAGTAGTACCACCACCCAATCTGGTAGTACACCGCTTGACACAATCTTGAAGACTGTGTTTAGGCGGTACCATTGTCCAATCTGGGCGGTACCACTATCAAACCTTACTACAAGACATTGAATGGGCCAAACAATTGGCCTAATTCAGCCCTGATTCAGGCCCAATTGGCCCCTAATTGAATTGACATTGTTTCATCCTAAAACTGACTCAATTAGTCCTAAACTAACTCGATCTAGATACATAATTAAAAGTATGAATCGTATGTTGTTTGGAATGTCATTGGTGCATCCGACACTTCGTTCGATCCTTCAGCGTATTGCCCAATTGGCATGTTGACTCCCTCAACTTCCGATCTCCTTGGCGTAATATTTGATCCTTCGGCCCGATGTGCGAACTTACAGTAAGAAGCCTTCTACCGATACGCCGATCGATCCTTCGGCCCAACGTCCAATCTTCTGACATGTTCCACTCCGGCCCAACGTCTGATTCCTCCTGCTTTAATTGATTTACCTTTTTTAATCGAAGTTAGTCCTGTGTCACTCAAAATGCAGATTAGATCGTAAAATCATCAATTGATTTTATCATCAAAATTTGAGAATCAACAATCTCCTCTTTTTGATGATGACAACCAATTGATGACGGAGTTTAAACCAAACTCCCCCTATCAATATGCTATATTGATAAAAACATAAATTCGGATATAAATTATGAATCCAAGCAATATTTCATCATAAAATCATGTATAATCAAAATTTCAATACATCATTCCATGCATGATCATCATAATTTCTCCCCCTTTGTCATCAACAAAAAAGAGAAGTGAAACTATCAAGTTTTAGAGATATGTAAGCTTAGCAATTTAGCAAATTTTTCATTGCTTTAGAACATACAAGCTAGTGAGTTCTTTCTTCTCTTTTGAGAAGTGCAAGCTAGCAATTTGTTCCTTCCTTTGTAATGTTCGAGCTAGCAATTTTTGCTTTCTTTGCAATGCGCAAGTGAGAAAGTTTTTTGAGAATGTGAATTTTAGCAAAGTTTTTTCTTCTCTTGAGATAGCAACTTTTTGCTTCTCTTACAATGTACAAGCTATTACCTTTTTTGCTAATTTTTGTTATGCGTAAGCTAGCAAGACTTTCTCCTTTGAGATGTGCAATCTTGTAAGTTTTGCCTTTCTTTGTAAGCTAGCAATTTGCTTTTCTTGAGATATTTGCAAGAAAGATGCATTCTCCCTTTTTTGTTTCAATTTAAGTGATTTGATTTCATACAAGCATACCTAATTTTTTATTATTTTTTTATTTTATATTTCTTACTAACTAATTTAAAATCATCAAACAACTCAAGTAATTTCAATGTAAGGTAAAGAGGTTTTGGGTGAGTCATTTACCTCATCGTCGAGAGCCACCAAGGCATAGTTCACCACTTTGTCTTTGTTGGTTTGTTCCTTGTCTTCGGAGGTACTCGATTTGTCTCAAGTTGCCTTGAGTGCCTTCTTCTTCTTTAGTAACCTCTTCTTTTTAAGTTCATTTTTATTTTTTGATTCTTGTTTTATGAACATTTCAAACTAACCTGTGAGGAGTTCTATGTCATCATCATATGAGCTTTCGCTCGAGTGGTCTTTTTTGTTCTAAGTGTCAAGTCTTTCTTATTCTTTGGAAGATTGTTCTCAAGTTCATTGTGCCTTGCACTTCATTTTATATGTCATTAATGAACCAATAAGTTCTAGTGAAAAATTATTTAAGTTCTTTGCTCTTGTATTACAGTTACTTTCAGATCCTAACTCTTTAGAAGGGATCTTAGAATCTTGTTTATAAATTCAAGATTAGAAAAACATTTGCCAAGAGGTTTTAAATCATTGACGACATCCATAAAACGGGTGTACATGTCAACAATGGTTTAATTTGGCTTCATTTGAAATAATTCAAAATCATGCATCAAAAGATTTATTTTAGACTCTTTAACTCTATTCGTGCCTTCATGAGTTACTTCTAGTATGTGTCAAAATTCATGTGTAGTTTTACATAAAGAAATATGATTAAACTTATTTTTCTTTAAAGCATAAAATAGAGTATTCATAGCTTTCGCATTTAAAGAAAATAATTTTCTCAGTCATTCCATTCATTAATAGGCTTAGAAGATTTTTGAAAATCATTTTCAACGATATTCCATAAATTGAAATCTAAAGAAAGTAAGAAAACTCTCATTCAAGTTTTCCAATGAATGTAGTTTATCCTATTGAACATAGGAGGATGAACGATAAAAAGAACCTCTTGATTGCTAGTAAAAGCCATTTCTCTTGGGTGTTAAACTAAATGAGAAAAACATGGCTCTAATGCTAACTGTTAGGTCCAAGTCGGCACTAAGAGGGGGGGGGGTGAATTAGTGCTTTCGATAAAAATGTTGATTTTGAAAAATTATGTTCGATATCGGAAATGTGCTCGACTTAAAAGTGTGTTCGTAAGTGTAGTGAAAGTAATAAGCAAGTAAATAAATTTGCAATATAAATGAAAAGCATGAAAGAAATGTAAACCGAGTTTTATAGTGGTTTGGTCGTCGTGACCTACATCCACTCCCGATTCCACTTCACTCGAGGCTATCGGCTTCCACTACCGATCTTCTTTCAATGGGTGAAAAATAACCACCCTTACAACTCTTTTTCCTTTTGATAGGCTCAGGAGAGAACCTTTACAACCTCTCTTTCTTGGACCTCACTTCTCTCTTTAGAAGATCTTCTAAATACTAGGAAGAAGAGACTCTAAACTTCAAGAGAGATTACAACCTTTCTTTCTCAAGAATATTTTTCTCCTTTCTACTCAATTCTTGCTTTGCTAAGCAGAAATATTTGGGGTACTTATAGACCCCAAATGACTTTAAAAATGGAGCCAAAAAAGGTCTTATCCTGGGTTTCCCGAGTCTTGGTAGTACCACCGCTTATGAAGGGCGGTACTATCGCTTGTAGCATTGACACTGGGCAGTACCACCACCAGTATTCTTTGACATTGAGTAGTACCACTACCCAATCTGACGGTACCACCACCTAGTCTGGCGGTCCCATTGCCCAGTCTGGGCGGTACCACCGCTAGACCTTGCTATAGAACACTAAATGAGCCAAACAATAGGCCAAGTGGCCCATAATTGAGTTTGTATTGTTTCATCCCAAAACTAACTCAATTAGTCCTAAACTAACTCGATCTAGACACACAATTACAAGCATGAATCCTATGTTGTCCAACATATCATTGGTTCATCCGGCGCTTCGTCCGATCCTTCGGTGCATCGTCCTCTCCTTCGGCGTATTGCCTAATTGGCATGTTGACTCCCGCAACTTCTGATCTTCCTGGTGCATTGTCCAATCCTTCGGTTTAATACCCGAACTTATGGCATGAAGCCTTTTGCCGATGCATCGACCGATCCTCCAGCCCGATGTCCAAACTTTTGACATGTTCCACTTTGACCTAACGTTTGATTCCTATCGCTTTAATTGATTTGCCTTTTCTGATCGAAGTTAGTCCTACATCACCCAAAATGCAAATTAGATCATAAACTTATCAATTGATTTCATCATCAAAATATGAGATTCCATAGTACCAACCAAACTAGGTAGTGGTACTGCTGGTAGTTAATGCTGTCAGGCGATGATTCTGCCCTATCAAGCGATGGTACCACTAGAGCCCGGTCTCCGAGGCTCGGTCAAGCGGTGGTACTACTAGAGCCTAGTCTCCAAGGCTTTGCCAGTACCCTGGAAACCATATATGAGACACTTTTTGGCTCCATTTTTGAAGCCATTGGAGCCTATAAATACTCTACACTTTCCTGCATGGTAAAGCAAGAATGTGTGAACAAAAATCTTAAGATTTTGGATTATAAAATTACTAAGTGTCCTCCTCCTCCCTTTTTAGTTTTATGATCATTCAAGAGAGGTGTGAGGCTTGTAAAAGGTTGTCTCTTAAATCTGTAAAGCAAGAAAGTGTTGTAAGAGAGTGGTTAGTCTTCCCCCATTGAGAAGTCTTCCAAACCAATAAACGAATTGAATGATTTGAAAAAGAAGACATTCTCTTTGAATGCTAAAGTGATGAACGATTTATTTAGTGCTCTTGATAAGAAGAAATTTAATCAGGTTTTTGTTGGGAAATCAAGGGTGACATCACATGCATTGTAGAAGAACAGAAAAACAAAATCAGAGAATTCCCTTTGAAAAGAAGGTTTCATTGTCATGCAAAAGTTGGTGCGCAAAAACCTGCAAAACCAAAAAACTATGCATAAGAGAATTACCTAGGGAGATTGTATATTCCTGAAAACCTATAGATCTGTGGGAGAGGATGAAGGAGGTCAACTGTCCTCTCTAGCGATGATCCACATGGTAGGGGCTATGAAGATGCTCCTCAAATCGCTATCCAAAACTCTTCCTCGCGCACAACACGTAATCAAGAAGGGGTTGAAACTTCTTGTTGTCCATATGACCCAAATAGGGGCTGCAGTATGAGGAAGAGAGAGAGAGAGGAGAATAGGAGGAGGCAGCCAAAAAGATCCTCTAGCCTATGAGTCTTTGGTTCCCTCCTATTTATAGAGGCCCCTACTCAACTTAACCCTAATGGATCCTACCATATTAGGTATTAGTGGGTCTCTACCCAATAATCTCTTATTAGCCCTTATTAGCTCTTATCCATAGGATCCGATAATTCAGAGGCTTATTGGATATCCAATAAGATAGGGGCTCTAGCTGATATCTCATATCCGAACCTCTACTCGTCACAACGCCTACCATATGTGTGTGACCCTCTAGGCCCAATATCGAGCTGGTCATGAGTCATTGTTAGAACCCTTGTAGATTCTAAGCTTGGGGTTGATCTCTTTAGGGGATCGACCACCTTGGAACTCTATAGGGGTTCATTCCTCCAAGTTGCTACTCAAAGGCTGCAAAAAAGATTTATCCATTGCTTATCAAAAGAGGATGAATATATGGCTATTTATAGGGTTTCTAAACCCTAACTCCTAATAGGACTCTTACTCAAGACTCCTATTCCTTTACAACTCCTAATACTTCTCTAAGAAACAACCTTCTAACCCAAGCCAGCCTCTTCACCTCTTTAATATGGGTCGACTAGGTAGGTTAACATGAATGCCCCTCTTTGTTAGGACTCTCCTAACTAGAGTCCTAACAAACCCGCCCTCTTCAAATCAGCCTTGTCCTCGAGGTTGAGATTCTATGAACTCAGGGAACCGGGTCTTTAACTCCTCATATGATTCCCATGTGGCATCTTTAATTGATAAATTATTCCAATGCACTAGTACTTCAGTAGAGAGACATCGGCGACACATCATGATCCTTCGGTCAAGGATGGCTTGTGGTTGGGCTTGAATAACTCCATCCTTAGTGGTGTTGGGCAGTTGGATATGGGGTGACTCGTGTTCTCTCAACTTGGGCTTCGGACATGACACATGGAAGATAGAGTGAATTTTGGCATCCTTAGGCAATTTAAGTCTGTACGCCACGACTCCAATATGCTCTATGATCTGATAGTACCCATAAAAATGTGGGAATAGCTTCATAAAGGCTCGAATGTTGATGGAGAGTTACTTGTATGGCTGTAGGTGAAGATAAACCCAATCTCTTACTGAAAATTTTCTTTCGCTTCATCGTGTGTCGGCTTGCTGCTTCATTCTAGCTTGAGCAGGAGAGAGATTATCCTTTAACAGTTGTAGGAGTTTATCCCTGTCAATCAATTCTTGGTCGACCTGATCTACCTTAGCTGAGCGAATTACATACTTTGGAATCACAAGGGCTAGCCGACCATATAGAGCTTCATAAGGGGCACATTTTGTAGATGAATTATATGTAGTATTATACAACTATTCAACCCAAGGAAACCATTTTGCCCACTCCTTTGGTCGGTCGTTGGCGAAACACCGAAGCTACGTCTCTAAACACCTGTTTACCACCTCTGTTTGGCCGTTAGTTTATGGATGATACGCTGTGCCCATCTTGAGTTTGGTGCCTTATAAATGAAATAACTCAGTCCAAAATTTACTGGTGAAGATCCTATCACGATCACTTACATTGGACCTTGACATTCCACGTAGTTTAACAATATTTTCTATGAAAATCTGGGCAATACTAGCAGTAGTGTAGGGATTTCTCACAGCACAAAAATGAGCATATTTCGTAAGTCGATCAACCACCACGAGAATTGTGCTTTTACCTTTGGAAGGTGGCAGCCCTTCAATGAAGTCCATGGAGATGTCAGTCCACACCAAGTCCGGTATGGGTAGTGGTTGTAGCTTCCCTGGATTTACCACAGTTTCACCCTTGTGCTGTTGACATACATCACATTGTGCCACATATTTAGCAATAATTTTTTTCATCCCTCTATAATAAAAAATTTTCTTCACTCTTTTGTAGGTTCTCAAGAATCCGGAGTGCCCTACTGAAGGTGTGGAGTGCATTTCATGCAG
>LVTN01002331.1:895-27568 GCA_001649415.1 Musa itinerans
CATCTCTCTTGGGTTTAAAACCAAATGAGAGTGAACCTTGCTCAGATACCAATTGTTAGGATCAAGAGCGGCATTAAGAGGGGGGGTGAATTAGTGTAGCGGAAAATTTTCATGATTTCAGAAAATAGTTCGTTTCATTTAAAACCAATTCCGATGAAAATGGTTTCGATTCAATCTATTTCGGAGAGAAGTTGAACTCGAAAGCTTTCGTAAAAGTGTAAGAGAAGATTAAGGAGGTTTGCAGTAAAGTAAATTACACAAAGTAAATGCAAGCCGAGTTTTTGAGTGGTTCGGTCAATGTGACCTACATCCACATTCGGATTCCTCCTCTAATGAGGTCTCTAGGGTCTACTAAAGGCCTTCCTTCAATAGGTGAAGACCAACCACCTCTTTTACAGCGCTTTCTCCTTTTCACGGGTTTAGGAGAGAACCCTTACAAGTCTCACACCTCTCATGAATGATCTTAACACTTAGAAAGGGAGGAGAACTCTAGCACTTTTACAACTCTTTAACACTTCAAAGACTCAAGAATATATCAAACTTTCGTGCCATTTCATGCAAAAAATAGTAGGGTTTTTATACGCCCCAAAGGATTTAAAAATAGAGCCATGAAGTGTCTCATCTTATATTTTTGGGGTCCTGGCGGTACCACCGCCATTACTAGGCGGTACTACCGCCTGATAGAGCTCGGAGATCGAGCTTTGGTAGTACCATCTCTTAACAAGGGCGGTACCACTGCTAGTAGTATTAACTACCGACGGTACCACTGCCTGACAGGGGCGGTACCACCACCTAGAATTCCTGGGAGACCAAGTCTCCTAGGTAGTGCCACCGTCGGCCAGGAATTCAGGGTCCTGGTTAGGCCTTGAATCCGGCCCAAACCAGCCCAACTTTAGGCCCAATTGGCCCCTAATTAAGTTAGTGGGATTACCTCCCAATCCTAACTTGATTTACACTCTAACTATGATAATTATACATGATTACTGCACTTCATGTTCCGGTGTGTCAATTGCTCTTCCGGCGAGCTTCCGGCATACTCCCGGCGAACATCCGACAAACTCTCAACAATGCTCCGGCGGACTCCCGGCAAGCTCCCGGACTTTACAACGATCTTCTTGGCGAGCTTCGACGGGTTTCTTTGGTATACTCTTGGACTTCTCGGTTGGTTCCAATAGAACTTCCGATGAATGTCCGGACTTCCGTCGAACTCTCAAATTCCTAATGAGATCTCGATATTGACTCTAGCATAACACCTGCTTTGTGTCTTACTACTATCATAGTTAATCCTGCACATTTTTCTCAACATATAGATTAGTTCAAATAAATTACAATTGACTTCATCATCAAAATTCGAGATTCAACACAATCAACCAAAACCCTAATTGGAATAGCTCAATTGAATTAAACCAATCTCAATTCGATTATGATCTAATGGAACCAACCTCAAATTCTTATAGAACCGGTCTGGAATCACCCTAAACTGGTCTAATTTAGATTTGATTAATCTCAATTAGGTCAAATAGGTTTGAACTAGTCAAGTTAGTCTGGAATCACCCTATACCACCTTTAACTGATCAAACCTGTTTGATTTAGTCAATTAATGAGCTCAAACCAATAGGGAGGAAATTTGACTATGTCGTATAGTGCTAACCTAAATCGAACCAACCCACCTCAATCTTGGACGGGTCACCTACACTACATATACATATTCCACATACACGGCATATACTTTTTCTAAGTACTAGGTTGAGTTGAGGTACGATGAGCTATATAAAAGGAGTGACAATATGTCTAATGCCAATCGCATAGCTAGGTAGACTTACCTTCATGAACTAGGCTAAGCCTCACTTATAAGTTGGGTTGACCCTTACCATTGAACTAGGCCATACTTGGCTCGCGAGTTGGTTTTAGACACATGAGTTGGGGTCGTATCTGACCACATGGACTGGGTCGTACCTAGCCACATGAGTTGGCCCATGCTTGGCCATATGGTTGGGTCGTACCTTACCATATGAGTTAGGTCATACATGGCCACATAGACTGGATCATACCTAGCCACATGAGCAGGCCCATACCTAGCCACATGGTTGAGTCGTACCTTACCACATGGGTTGGGTCATACATGCCCACATGGACTAGATCGTACCTAGCCACATGGGTTGGGTCATGCCTGGCCATATGGGTTAGGTCATACCTTGCCATATGGGTTGGCTCCTACCCGGCCACATAGGTTGGGTCATGCCGAGTCACATGGGCTAAGATGTACTTAGTCACATGAGCTAGGTCGTACATGACCACATGGGTTGAGTCGATTCGATCTGATCGATCAACTTGACTCAAGTCAGACCCCAATTAGACTCATCTTATCAAATTAGATTTCAATCTTTAAACTTATTAAAGAATGACTCAAATACATTAATTATAACTTTAAATTCATGATCTTAAATTTAAAACTAATTACATTATAGAAATTCACACATAATTCTTGAAACATAGATATATCTAATTAAATAAGTTAGAACTATTATGCTTATCCAAAAATAAAAATTTTAATAATTAAATCAATATTAAAATTCACTTAAACTTAAAAGATCAATATAAATCAAATAATTATTCTAACATCACAAATCAATTATTATTATTTATAAATCATGAAATTTCGAAATTAAAACATCATCATGCATTATAAAATTGTAACAATCTCAACATCAAGATTTCAAAACATAAATCAAAGCTAATTAAAAAGAAAGGATCCTCCCTCTCTTCGATTATCCCTTCCTCGATATCATCTCCCTAGGAAGTCCTCTCCTCAATCCTCCAATTGTTAGGCTTGGTGGGAAATGAGGGAGGAGTAACCCCTTTATATAGGAGAAGATGAGATCTCCTCGAAAGGTAAGTAATAATTTAATTTTTAATTTTAATTTATGTTTCTTTTGCTTTCACACACAAAAAAAGTAATATAATATTCATCTCTTATTGTTCACACACAAAAATAGAATGTAAACTATTTACTTCCTAAATATTAAATCACTCATTAGGAAATAAATCAATTAATAATTTAATTAATTAGTAGAATTCCTAACTTATCCATTTGATTAAGGAAACTAAATTTAATTATTTCCTTAACTATAGTACACAGATATATAAGTTAGTAATAAAGCAATACATCATTTATAGTAATTAATTTATGTTAAGGGAGAAATTATTGGTGATTACAATCATCCACTCTCGGTATCATGAGCGGAATATTCCATGTTTTCTTGCTTAGAGAAATCCCAAGCTAGGGTCATTCAGATTAAGAAAGAATGAGTTCTCCGGGAGAATCCGTTTAGAGCGAGACTCGAGTGGAAACCATATGAGTCTAACAGCACCATGCCTGGTATACGATCTCTAGGATATTAGATGGATGATGGACTATAGGTATATGGTAATAGAGGATAGATAAGTCCAATGGATTGGATTTCCCTATATCGTTTGGGGATTGCGATATAGTGGCCTAGTACGTCCATGATCGATGAGTCGAGTGAATTATTAAGTGAATTATTATGGAGATAATAATTCACTGAGTCAGTTCTGACAGGTATGACTCATGGCCAGCTCGATATTGGGCGAGAGGGTCACATTTGGTAAGCGTTGCGATGAGTAGAGGTTCGGATATGAGATATCCGCTGGAGCTCCTTTCTTATTGGATATCTAATAAGCTCCTGAATTATTGGATCCTATAGATGAGATCCAATAACAACCAATGAGATATTATTGGATAGAGATCCACTAATTTAAGATTCTTAGGTAGTTGGATGGAGATCTAATACCTAATCAGGCAAGATCCATTAGGGTTAAGTTGACAAGGGACCTCTATAAATAAGAGGGAACCAATGGTTTATAGGCTAGAGCCTTTTTGGGTTGCCTCTCCTATTCTCCTCCCCTTCTCCTCCTCAGATAGTAGTCTTGGAGTTTTGAGGAGCATCGTCGTAGCCCTATTATATGGATCATGCTAAAGAGGAGGATACATGACCTCCTTTCCCCTTTCCTAGAGATCTGTAGGGATTCAGGGATATACGATCTCCCTAGGTAATACAATCTTTCATATACGTAGTTTTAAGTTTCATGATTTTTTGTGCACCAATCTTCGAACAATGACGAACATATCTTTAGGAAATTGGGTGTTTTGTTTTTAGTGTTCATCTGTTGCACATGTGTTGTTGCCCCCAGATTTCCTAACAATGGTATTAGAGCCAGGTTGTTCATGCGAAAAATTGGTTTTGAATTGCATGTGTTGTGAATTGGAGAAGCTTTTGACGTCAAAATCGTTGAAGCAAAAGTGAGAAAGGGCAGCAACTGTTGCTGCCATCTACGTGCATGCAACCACCTACAATGGCAGCTGCAAGGGCGGCGGTCGTAGGCAGACAACACAACGCTAATGCACGTGTAGGCGTTGCGCCTGCAATAGTCGATCGGTGACCACGAGAGGGGGCGCCGCCCATAGGCACGACACCTACGGGCGACACAACGCTCATAAGAGGGGGCGCCGCCTACAGGCAGGGCTTGCGGGCATTGCACCCGCGGGGGCACCCACCTGTAGGGGCAACGCCACCTATGGGCGAGCCGCCCGTAAGCAGGGGCTGCGCACCAGCCCCCAACCGTAGAGGGCAGCTACCGGTAGGGTGGCAGCGGCCGTAGCAAGCAAGTGGAGGACGGGTTTAGGGCATATTTCTAGGCAACAAATAGTTTTGCCCCTCGAAATTTCAGAAATTCTAGATTCTATCCTTTGTTCAAATTATGAAAATACCCCTAATAATTCAAAAATTTCCTACATGTCCCTGATTTCAGAAAATATTAATTAATTAAATTATTTAATTAATTAATAATATTATTATCTAGTAGTCCTACATGATGATGTGCACATGTGATGTATAATGTGTGGATGAGTGATTATGGACCTTGTGATGTGTGTACTTGTGATTATTATTTTTGGGGCGTACGAGCCTCCATTTTATTTCTCAGTTTTTGTCGGGCCTACATGCTTATGCTTAAGTTGTAATCACATGAGGAGGCGTAGCAGGAGTGTGGAAGCGATAGCGGGACCCATGAAATGGACGATCATGATGCATAGAGATGCGTTGAGATGCCGACGGAACTGATGAGAACGAAATGGCTGATCATAGGGCATGGAGATACACTACTGCACACATAGATCTTGATGTGAGTGATTAGGCCCATTGGCTCGAGCCTGATCACATTAGGCTATGGTCCATGATCATCTGGTGTGATTGCTCATGTGATGTGTGATTACTTGTACACCTACTATATTTGTATATATATTTGTAGACTATGTAGATATATATTAAATATGTATGTGTGTGACATGTTACATTAGGAGACCAAATCAAAATCCCCTCTCGATAATATTAAGTTAGTAAATGTGAGGCAATTAGATTGACCTATGTGGCCTTCCATCATTATAGGTAGTGACCAATTCTCAATATAGGTTGAGTTGGTTGAGTCTCTCGAGGCTCACCTATATCACGATTCGCTATCTTGCCTATGACATAGAGATGTCACCAGTAACCTAAGGACATGGTATGCTTGGTCGAGTCCCTTGAGGGCATATCATTGAATCAGACTCATCTTGTAATAATGGTGTTGACTTAACCGAATGTCATGGTTTGTCGAGTCCCTCGAGACCATGGTGATTCAGAGGCCGAACAGAACGGGAATCACAAGGAGTTGTAATCGACAAGAGTTATCTACCTTTTGGGCTTAGTGTAATTGGTCGAGTCCCTCGAGGTTACACTAAGATGCTGATTAGAACCCGATCCCCACTAGAAGTATGCCAGAGACTTTCGTTTCGCATGCTGAGGGTATCGCATGACTCGCCAATAAAATAGTGAGAGCATATTAAGATAGAAGTCCATATCTTGATTGTTTATTTTTTTACAAAATCTACATGTTGTTTATTTCTACTGCATCTTTATTTTCAAAAAATGTCACTTTCAAATCACTTGCGTATGGCATACTTGATGTCAACCGCCTCACTGGTCCAAATTTTATGGATTGGCTCCGCAACTTAAAAATTGTTCTCATGACGGAGAAAATCGCGTACGTCCTTAACACAAAGATGCCTACGCTCGAGGAAGGGGTAAGCAAGGATGAGATTGCTCACTACATGAAGTACATGGATGACCCCACTCTTGATCAGTATTATATGTTGGTCTCCTTGACTCCTAAGTTATAAAGATAACATGTAAAGATGGATGTCAAATCCATTCTCCTATATGTCTGCAAACTGTTTGAGAAATAGAGAAGGACTTAGCGATATGAGATATCGAAGAGCCTCTTCTGCGCTAGGATGATTGAGGGAACACCAGTTCAGAACCATGTCCTCAAGATGATAGAGCGGATAAAGAAACTTATAGGTCTAGAAATGGTCCTAGAGGATAACTTATGTTTAGATCTTGTGCTTCAATTCCTACTAGATTCCTTTTTATAATTCATAATGAATTTTAATATGAACAAACTTGAGGTGACTCTTCCTAAGCTCCTCAATATTTTGAGGGAGGTAAAGAGCACTATCAAGAAAAAAAAGCCAATTCTCTATACTGGTGAGACCAAAAAGAAAAGGAAAGCTGAAAAGTCTGTTAAGAAAGGTAGGGGCAAGGGCAGACTGGGTAAAGCAAAGGTTGTTAAGAAAGACCTGGAAAAGGACAAAGGCCAGTGCTTCCACTGCGGTAAAGATGAGCACTGGAAGAGAAACTGCAAAGAGTACCTTGCATAGAGGGTGAAACAGAAGCTTGGTGATGCTTCAAGTACATTCATGATCAGTATCCATTTGTCAAACTCTTATGAAAAAATGTGGGTATTGGATACCGGTAGTGCTTATCATATTTGTAATTCATTGCAAGTTCTAATAAGACCTAGGAGATTGACGAGAGGTGAGATGAACCTCAAGATGGACAATGGAGCAAAAGTTACTACAGTAACTATTGGTAAGGTCACCCTACCCGGTGGAGCAATTATTGCATTGGATGCATGCTATTTTATTCCTTCTATTATCAAAAATATTATTTCTATTTCATGTTTAACAATTAGTGGATATAAATTAGTTTTTGAGAACAATGATTGTTCAATAATATTAGATGATTAGATCATCACGAGAGTAACATTACATAATGGTTTGTTTATGCTAGACACTACTCCACATATCATGAATGTCAGTATGTCTAAGAGGAAACAATATGAGGTGAATAGTGCATACCTGTGGCATTGTAGGCTAGGTCACATCAATGAGAGAAGGATTCAAAAGTTGCTAAAGGATGGATATCTAGATCCATTCGACTATGAGTCATATGCAACTTGTAAGCCTTACCTTCGTAGAAAACTGACCAACTCTCCATTTAGTGGAACTGAAAAGAGAGCCATTGAGCTACTGGAACTCATACATAGTGACGTATGTGGACCAATGTTAACTCAAGTCATTGGTGGTTACTCTTACTTCATTATCTTTACTGATGATTTCTCAAGGTATTGACATGTGTACTTAATGAAGTACAAATTTGAGGCCTTTGAAAAATTCAGAGAGTACACGAATAAAGTGGAGAACTAGATTGGAAAGTGTATCAAGACTCTTCGATCAGATCGTGAAGGTGAGTACTTGAGTACAAGGTTCACCCTGTTTCTCAAGGACCATAGGATTCTATCCTAATAGACACCTCCTCAAACACCTCAGCTTAATGGTGTATTTGAAAGGAGGAAGCATATACTATTAGACATGGTGTGCTCCATGATGAGTTTCGCTAACCTACCCATCTTATTCTGGGGATACACCCTAGAGACTGCAGCTTACTTTCTGACCAGAGTTCCAACTTAGTTGGTAGTATCTACACCATATAAGATATGGAAAGGGAAGAAGCCTGATCTTAAGGTTGTTAAGATTTGGGGCTACCCTACCAATGTTAACAAATACAACCCCAATAAGTTGGAATCGAGGACGGAGAGGTGCAAGTTTGTAGGATACCTTAAGGAAACTTGTGGGTATTATTTCTATCATCCCGAGGACCAAAAGGTCTTTATAGCCAAGAGAGCAGTGTTCCTTGAGAAGGAACACATTCTTGGCGGAGACAATGGGAGCTTGATAGAGTTGAGAGAGGTTAGAGAACCTAGCTCAAGCACCACTCCACAACCCGAGTTTGTTCAGGTACCTAGCACACAAGTTCCGACTTTACGTAGGTTCGATAGAGTATCTTATCCTCCTGAGAGATATGTGGGATATATTAGATGAGAGGATATTGAGGATATTAATCCTCAAACCTATGAGGAGGCTATTATGAATATAGACTCCGAGAAGTAGCAAGAAGTTATAAATTCTGAGATGGATTTTATGTACTCCAACATGGTTTGCAACCTAGTATATGCACTCGAGAGTATTATACCCATCGGTTGCAAGTGGATCTTCAAGAAGAAGATTAGAGTAGATAGAAAGGTAGAGACCTATATAGTAAGACTAGTGGTTAGGGGGTATCGTCAAAGGCAAGGTGTTGACTATAACGAAACCTTTTCACCCGTTACTATGCTAAAATCCATCTGAATTCAATTGTCTATTGTAGCACACTATGATTATGAGATCTGGCAGATGGATGTGAAAATTGTATTCCTCAATGAAAACCTCGAGGAGGAGGTGTATATGATACAGCCTAAGGGATTCATGTCCAAGAACTACCCAAATAAGGTGTGTAGGTTTCTTAGGTCTATTTATGGACTAAAGCAAGCTTCCCAAAGTTGGAATATAAGATTTGATGAGGAAATCAGATCTTATGACTTCATTAAGAACTAAGATGAGCCTTGTGTATACGGGAAGGTAAGTGGGAGCACTATCACCTTCTTGATTTTATATGTGGATGACATTCTGATCATTAGGAATGATGTAGGAATGCTATCCATGGTAAAGACTTAGTTATTTAGACACTTCTCCATGAAGGACTTAGGGGAAGCACCCTATATCTTGGGGATACGGATTTATAGAGATAGATCCAAGAGGATGCTTGGCTCGTCCCAATCTAGGTACAAATATACTATTATCAAAAGGTTTGACATGGAAAATTCTAAGAGATGTCTCATACCAATGAGACATGGGATATCACTTTCTATGAGTATGTCTCCAAAGACTCGTGAAGAAAAGGCGAACATAGATAGGATACCCTATGCCTCAACGATAGGGTCTATCATGTATGTCATGCTATATACTAGACCTAATATGGCCCATGCTCTAAGTGTCACAAGCAGATTTCAAGCGGATCCAAGCTTGGAGCACTAGAAAGCAGTAAAGTGTATCCTTAAGTACTTGAGAAGGACCAAGGATCTTTTACTAGTATATAGAGGTAGTAGCCTCAGGGTTGAAGGCTACACGGACTCGAGTTTCCAATCCGATGTCGATGATAACAAGTTGAATTCAGGGTATATGTACACCATGAATGGAGGAGCAGTATGCTGGAAGAGTTTCAAGCAAGATACTAATGCTGACTCAACCATAGTGGTGGAGTACATTGCTATAATAGAGGCAGCAAAGGAGAGAGTCTGGATGAAGAAGTTCATCACAGATCTAGGAGTCGTGCCGGGCAACGAGGAGCTGATTCTCTTATATTGCAATAACAATGGGGTGATTGCTCAAATGAGGGAACCTGAGTCTCATTAGAAGTGCTCCGAGGAGGTTCCACCTGATTAGATAGATCATAACCAGAGGAGATGTAACAATGGAAAGAGTTTCATCCGAAGATAACTTCGTAGATCCACCAACAAAGCTGTTGTCTCAGATTATCTTTGAGTGTCACAGGGGTCTGATGGGGATCAGACACATAGGTGATTGGCTTTAGGTCAAGTGGGAGATTGCTAGTTATAGGCACCCTATAAGCCAATCATGTGAGTGATGGCACGTATGAATTAACACACAGTCTTTTACTTATTATTATTTAGTATTTTATCACTTTATATTATATGTTGCTTGAGTATATTATGATGTCCATGGATCTATGCAAAGGGAATCAGATCGTGGTGAGATCACGATAATGAGACCGATTCGAATTTAAACACAAATCCTAAATAATCCCGGTCATAGGTTACTCGAGAGGGACAACGAGATAACCGGACAGATTGACGTGCTATATACCCATCCATATTATGGATGTAGTTGATCTTATAGCTGCTCATGTGGGGACACTAGGGATATAGTACTAGTGCTCATTAGAGAATGAGTTCACTAATTGATCAACTTACGGAATGCTAGATGGTTGATGATGCCTTATTATCAAACAATGATTCTGTAGTCTCAGTGGTGTATCTGGTCCTAAGACTTGAGACACCAAGAATGTTCTGTATGAGTACTCCACTCTTTGATATTGGACTTATAGGTTTGGAGGTTCCCGATCAAGCACAACCGGTCATCGGGAGTGGAAGCCAACCTTACGAGGACTATTGAGTGAATTATTATGGAGATAATAATTCGCTGAGCTAGAAGCAGTTCTGACAACCTAGCTCAATATTGGGCCTAGAGGGTTACACACATATGGTAGGAATTACGATAAGTAGAGGTTCGAATATGAGATATCCGCCGGAGCCCCTATCTTATTGGATATCTAATAAGCCCCTGAATTATTGGATCCTATGGATGAGATCAAATGACAGCCAATAAGAGATTATTGGATAGAGATCCACTAATCTAAGATACTTGGGTAGTTGGATGGAGATCCAATACCCAATAGGGTAGGATCCATTAAGGTTAAGTTGACAAGGGACCTTTATAAATAAGAGGGGACCAATGGTTCATAGGCTATAGCCGTTTTGGGTTGCATCTCTTATTCTCCTCCCCTTCTCCTCCTCAGATAGCAGTCTTGGAGTTTTGAGAAGCATCGTCGTAGCCCTATTGTGTGGATCACCGCTAAAGAGGAGAACACTTAACCTCCTTCACCCTCTCCTAGAGATTTGCAGGGATTCATGGATATACGATCTCCTTAGGTAACACAATCTTTCATATACAAAGTTTTAAGTTTCACCATTTTTTGTGCACCAATCTTTGCACGACGATGAACACATCTTTAGGAAATTGGGGATTTTATTTTTAATATTCTTCCGCTATGCATGTGATGTCGCCCCTAGATTTTCCAACACAACTCCGTCATCAATTAGTTATCATCATCAAAAAGGGGGAGACTATTGAATCTCAGATTTTGATGATGAAATAAATTGATAAATTATTGATCTAATCCATATGTTGAGAAGAGTATTGCAGGGTTAACTATGATAATGAATACGGCATAAAGCATGTTGGGCCGGAGTCAAAGATCGGATGATACATTAAAGATTCGGACGATGTGTCGGAAGCTTGCTAAGAGTTCATCGGGAGCTAGCTGAGAGTTCGTCGAGAGTTTGCTAAGAGTTTGTTAGGAGTTCACTAAGAATTCGTTGGGAATTTGCTAAAAGCTTGCCGAGAGTTCACCAGATGTTCGTCGAGATTTTGTTGGAAGAACAATTGACATACCGGAGAAAGATTGCTTAGTTAATACCTTAATTATCATAGTTAGAACTTAGATTGAGTTAAGATTGGGAGGTAATCCCACTAACTCAGTTAGGGGCCAATTAGGCCCAATTCAGGGCTGGTTTGGGCCGAACTAATGGCCCAAACAGTGACCTGGAGCCTAGTCAGGCGATGGCACTACCAGTGCTAGCGGTGGAACCGCTTGAGGCTCAGCCTCCGAAGTGGACTGGCCAGTGGTACTGCCGACAGTTAATGCTGTCAAGCGATGGTACCACGCTGTTAGGTAGTGGTACCACCTTGTCAAGCGGTGGTACCACCAGAGCCTAGTCTCTAAGGCTTTGTCAAGCAGTATTATCGCCTAATAATGGCGATGGTACCGCCAATACCATGAAAATTTGGGATGAGACACCTTTTTTACTCCAATTTTAAAGCCATTGAGGCCTATAAATACCCCACTCTTTTCTACATGAAGAAGTAATAAAGTTTGAATAAAAATCTTCAAGTATTGGGGTGCGTAAGTGTTGTAAAAGTGTTAAGTGTCCTCCTCTTTCTTTAGATTTGTGATCATTCTAAGAGAGGTGTGAGGTTCATAAAGGTTGTCTCCTAAACCTGAACAAGGAGAAAGCATTGTAAGAAGGTGGTTGGTTTTTATTTATTGAAGGAAGATCATTAGTGGATGCCGGTGGCCTCAACAAGGAGGAATCAGGAGTGGATGTTGGTCATGATGATCGAATCACTATAAATCCAGTGTAATCTCTACTATGTAATTTCTATTCTGCTTTTCATCATGATTGCTATTACTATTTGAGTAAATAACTTAATTCACTTACTCTTAGTCAAGCACTCTTTTCCAATACAAGCTTTTATCGAACAAAATTTTCGATTTGATGTAATATTTTTATTAGTACTAATTCACCCCCCTCCCCTTCTTAGTTTCAACTTGATCCTAATAGAAGTTTATGTTGAACAACCACCAAGATTTGCGAATATGATTTTTTTTAATCATATTTTTAAGTTGTCTAAGGCTCTCTATGGTTTAAAATAAGCCCCAAGGGCTTGGTATGAGAGACTTAGTTCCTTTCTAATTAAGAATAATTTTATGAAAGGCAAGGTCAATACTACATTATTTATTAAATATTTAAAAATAATATTCTCATTGTTCAAATCTATATTGATGATATTATTTTTGAATCTTCAAATGAGTCTTTATGTGAATCTTTTGCCAATAGAATGAGCCATGAATTCGAAATGAGTTTAATGGGGGAATTAACCTTTTTTCTAGGCTTACAAATCAAATAACTCAGTGATGGAGCTTTTGTTAGTCAAACTAAGTATGTGTTAGATCTATTAAAATGATTTAATATGGATAGTGCTAAGGCTATAACTACACTAATGAGTACTTCTACAAAATTAGATATGGACATAAATAGAGAATGTTTTGATCAAAAGACTTATAGGGGTATGATAGGTAGTTTATTATACCTCACAGCTACTAGATCTAATATTATGTTTAGTGTTGGACTATATGCTAGATTTCAATCAAATCCGAAGTAATCTCACTTAAAAGTTGTTAAAAGAATTTTTAGATACCTAAAAGGAACTTCTAATCTAGGATTATGGTATCTAAAACTAAAAATTTTGAATTGATTGCTTATGCCGATGCTAATTTTATTGGTTGTCAAATAGATAGAAAAAGCACATTTGGAATATGTCAACTCTTAGGATATGCACTTATCTCTTAGTCAAAAAACAAAACTCAATTGCATTATCTACAACCGAAACTGAGTATATAGCAGCAGGTGCATGTTGTGCACAAATTATATGAATGAAAAACACTTTAGAAGATTATGAAATTAATTTAAAAAATATACCTATAAAATATGATAACACTAGTGCAATATGTTTAACAAAATATCTCATTCAACACTCTAGAATTAAACATATTAACATTGGGCATCATTTTATTAGAGATCATGTTAATAGCCATGATATTTTCATAAAACATCAATTAGCTAATATTTTCATAAAACCTTTAAATGAGGAATAATTTAATTTTATTAGAAGAGAATTAGGCATGTTAAATCTTCAATGCATGAATTCCTTTATACATTTTTCAGATTTCTTGATTTTTCGTAACTTGAGTTTTCTTTTTAAATCAAGATCGTTTCCTTCATTCCTTCTTCTTGCAATTCACTAAAGAAGAGTTTTTATAGACTTTTGGTATACTTGATCTTTTATGCGATAATCAATTCCTATTATGCAATAATCTTCCTTCTATTTACAAGAATAGGGATTTGATTCATAAATTTCTAGTATACACATTTTGATCTTTTATGATGAATCCTTTCTCCTTGCGAAAGTAGAAGCTTGATTCAATGAAACTTATTTTTTCATAGATTTGATTCGGTTCAAATCCTTTCATGGATTTGGTTCTTATAACTTGATTTTTCTTGTGATGAATGAATTCCTCCCTTCCTCTTCTTCCTCTTTTTTTTATTTTTATGACAAAAGGAAGAAAGAAACTTGCACATCTAAAGAAGAACCAAAAGTGCTTATACATCTAAAGCAAAAATGCTAGCATGCCCATTTCAAGAAGCAAAAGTAGTTATCATGCAAAGTTTTTGCTTAACTTCTCATTTCACAAATTTGCTAGCTTGCATAAATTGGTCTAAAACTTGAATAGTTTAAAATACTTGCATAATTTGTTGAATGATTCTCTTTTTCGTTGATGGCAAAGGGGGAGAAATAATGAATGTTTGGAATCATGCCAAAATAATGTTGAATGTGGTATCATGCATGAAGTGATTAATGTTTGGAATTATGCCAAAATGATGTTGAATGTGGTATCATGCATGAAGTGATAAATGGTTAGAAAATGCTTTAGTATCATGTATGTTAAATTTTGTATCATGCATGAAGTGATGAATGCTTTAGTATCAGAGAGGTTATGCCTAAAGTTATTTATTATCATGCATGAAGTTATAAATGGTTAAAAAATGCTTTAGTATCATGTATGTTAAATTTGGTATCATGCATGAAGTGATGAATGCTTTAGTATCATGTAGGTTATGCCCAAAGTAATTTATTATCATGCATGAAGTGATAAAATTATGCATGTTATACTTTGTGTTAGGAATGAGTCGGCACTAAGAGGGGGGGTGAATTAGTGCAGTGGTAAAAACATCGGTTTGAAATTTTCGTTTCGATTAGAAACTGATTTCAGAAATGTGCTTAATTTGAAAGTGTGTTCGTAAATATATTGAAGGCAGTTAGCATGTAAAGCAGTTTGCAGTAAAGTAAATTGCTCAAAAATAGAAATGCAAACCAGAAAGAAGAACACGCCAATTTTATAGTGGTTCAGTCGTCCGACCTACATCCACTCTCAATACCTCCTCCAACGAGGTCACCGACTTCCGCTATTGATCTTTATTGAAGGGGAAAGATCAATCACCCCTTTACAAAACTTTCATAAGTGGCTCACTCTCCTTTTATAAACTTTAATACTTGGAAACGATGGAGGTGAACTCTTAACTTTTGCAAGCTATTTCACTATGGTTTCAGATCAGTTCTTATCACTTCTCTTGCTTTACCAGCTGAGAAGTAAGGGGTGTTTATAGCCCTCAATTGGTTTCAAAATTGGAGCTAAAAAAGGTCCCATCCTGGGTTTCTCGGGTCCTGGTGGTACCACCACCTGTGCTGGGCGGTACCACTGCCTGCATCACTGACACTAGGTAGTACCACCGCCTGACACTGCCATTGGGTGGTACCACCACTTGACGCAGTCTCGAAGATTATGCCACAACGGTTTCACTTGTCGGGTCACTGTTTGGGCCTTTCACTTGGCCCAACACAACCTAATCTTAGGCCTAATTGGCCTCTAATTGGGTTGGCCCAATTCCAACCCAATTATGTACAATTTACGAATTCTAAGGCATACACTAAGCTAAATAAGTCTGATAAGTCAAGGTTTCTTCCAGCGAGCGTTCAACGATCTTTCGGCGAACTTTCGACGATCTCTTAGCAATGTTCCAGTGGACTCCCGGCAAGCTCTTGGACTTCACCATGATCTTCTTAGCGAATTTCAATGAGCTTCTTTAGCAAGCTATTGGACTTCTCGGTCAATTTCGATAGAACTTCCGATGAACGTTCGGACTTCCGATGAACTCTCGAACTCCCAATGAAATCACGTTCTTGACTCTAGGACTTCATTTTTCTTTATGTCTTGCCATCATAGTTAATCCTACACAAAGAAAACCTACTTCAATCTAGACAATTATTACAAAGCTTGAATCAAAGTTGTTCGGCATGTCATTAGTTTATCGACGCTTTGTCTGATTCTTTGGTGCATCGTCCTCTCTTGTGGCTTATTGCCCAATTGGCTAGTTGACCTCCATAACTCCGATTTCCTTAGTACAATTTCCGCTCTTCTTGGTCCGATGCCCGAATCCATGGCCCGAAACCTTCTATCGATATGTCGACCGATCCTTCGGCTCGACATCCAATCTTCTGACATGTTTTCCTCCGGCCCAATCATGATTCATCTTACTTCAATTATCTCTCCCTGATTGAATCTTCCTGCATTACTTAAAATGCAAATCAAATCTTAAACACTATCAATTGGTTTCATCATCAAAATCCGAGATTCAACAATCTCCCCCTTTTTGATGATGACAATCAATTGATGATGGAGTTAACCTTAACTCCCCCTATCAAAATGCCATATTGATAGAACTCTTAAATTCAAATTGAATTCAAGTCAAAGCAAATTTAATCATTAATATTTGCAACACGTCATCATAAAATCGTGCATAATCAAATTTACAAAAATCATTCTATGCATGATCATTATCATAACTTCTCCCCCTTTGTCATCACCAAAAAGGATAAGTGCATTTATCAATGTTCTAGAGATATAAGCTTAGCAATTTAGTAACTTTCCCATCACTTTAGAACATGCATAATCACCAAATCATTATAAAAGATGTGCAAGATTGTAAATTTTGCAAGTTTGCATTTTTGCTTCTTAAGATAGGTAAGCGCAATTTTTGGTGATGTTAGTTGACAAGTTTGCTTTTCTTTGCGATGTGCAAGATAGCATATTTTTGCATCTTCTTGAAATATGCATGCTAGCAAACTTAGTGATGTTCAAGATAGCAAGTTCTTTCTTCTCTTTCGAGAAGTGCAATTTTTACTTCCTTGGCAAAGGGCAAGCTAGCAAAATTTTACATCTATTAGAACAAGCAAGCTAGCAAATTTTTGCTTCTTTTGCAATGTGTAAGTTTCCAAATTTTGCATCTTGAGCTAGGAATTTTTGTCCCCCTTTGTCATTGTCAAAGAGAAGAGAAGAACATAATTTTTTAATTCCTTTTCCCTTTACAACACTTTTCAAATCATGACAAAGGTAAAGTATCAATATTCTTTCAATATATTTGTGCATTATTATAGTTTCAAATTAAAACATGCATAATTTTAAAACCTTATATTTCGTCCTTACTTCATGCATGATACTAAAAATAAATCATCACTATGGGCATATCATACATGATACTCAAGTATTTGTGATACATCATTTTAGCAACAAATCGTAGTATTGTATGCATCATTCCAAATCATGAATAATTCAAATCATGATGGTATCAAAATGTCAAATTACATTACATCCTACCATGCATGATCATAACTTCTCATTTGTGTGCATCATGATATCATGAGTATTGCCTGATTTCATATCATCACATGAAGGATAACAAGAAAAATTTGGTGATGAGATAAACAAATCATGAAGACAAATTGTGAATATCAAGAGACATTTTACGATTCTTTTGGATAACTCAAATAGCGAAAAGAAAGAATTATAGTAAATAATCTTGATTTATAAAAAGAATTCTCAAGTTATAATTCAGAGAAATCAAGAGAAACCATGATTCATTTTAACAAATCTCCTCTTAAATAAATAACAAAAATAATTCTTAGGAGATCATGAAATCTTGATTCATATAAAGAGAATCTCAACTTATCACAATTTGATAAATATTTTCTTAAAAGAGTGAATCATACGTGCATTAAGAATGTTGTTTCATGTTGAATATATCACAAGTTGTAAATACGATAAATGATTTAGTTGGATATATCATCTCATTAGTCATATAAAAATAAATCCAAAATCATCATCAAAATCACTTTTCAGAAAATTCAATGAAGGCAACATAGATAGATTCACATGAGAACTCGATTCATGCATAACGTCTCAATTAAAAAAAAGTTATAATTCCAAAAAAATCATGATTCATCTACAAAATTCTCCTATTTAGTAAATGACAAGAAGAAGCATAAGAGATCAAATAAGCGATCTTGATTCGTAAAAGATTTTATGTAATAAGTCTCGAGAAATTGTGATTTCAATAAAATTCATTCAAATTCATCAAATCATTTTCATAGTCCAAGAGATTCACAAAAGTATAATATACATGGATTCATTAAATTTTTATCGAAAAATCAATAAGATGGAGATGGAAAATGTATTCCCTTTTTATGTGTTTTATTTTAAATTGTTTATTTCATACAAGCATGCCTTTATCTTTTAATGGCAAATAAAAATATGTATCAACATTTAGGATCAAAAAATAAATTTTATCATAAAAACCATTAAGACCAAAAAAGTATAACACATTAAACATAAGGCTTCTTCAAACAAGAGATTTGATTCATCATTTTAATTCCAATGATAATATATTTTCCTTTTTATGTGTTTCATTTTAAGTGATTGATTTCATCTAAGCATGCTCAAGTTTTTCGTATGAAAACCATACATCATAGTTTAAAATCGAAAGAGAAAATCTCATCATGGAAATCATCAAGATCAAATCATAATTTTTTCAAATCATCATGCATAATTAAATATAAAATCATCAAGCATAATACTTACATTATTTCATATAAGCATGTCTTTTTCATTTATGCCAAGTCAAAACATGCATCATTTTTAAAACCGAAAAAGCAACTTTCATTACGGTAAAAACCAATAAGCCATAACTTACAAGAATCATCATGCATAATTTTGAAATATAAACTCATTAAGCTTGATCATTATGTATTATTAAATCATCAAGCATGATTTCATTAAACATGAATCATTTTTAATCACATTCATAAATCATCAATTTAGATACACATTATTTTTTTCTTAAAAACATATATAGGATTAATAATTAGATTTACATTTTGTTGTATTTTCATAAAATATGGAATTGTCATTATCATTTTCAAAATTAGCTAGAAAAAGAAAAGCATGATCCCCTTTTATTTATTTATTTTTTATATTTTATATACCAATTTAAAAGCAACATATGAAATGCATCAAGTAATTTTAAAATAAATTAAGGGGGTTTCGGGTGAGTCATTTACCTCATCGTCGAGAGCCGTTAAGGTGAAGTTCGTTGTTTTGTCTTCATCAGTTTGTTCCTCGTCATCGGATGAGCTCGATTCATCCCAAAGTGCTTTCTTCTTCTTGCATTCATAGCAAGTAGTTACGTTCTTTTTAAGTTTATTTTTATTCTTTGATTCTTATTTTAAAAACCTTTTAAACTTTATTGTGAGAAGTTCAAGTTCACAATCACTTGAGCTTTTGCTCGAGTGGTCTTTTATTGTTCGAAGTCTAAAATCCTTTCTATTATTTGGAATGTTGTTCTCAAGCTTTTCATGAGCGTTGTAAGTCATCTCATAGGTCATTAACGACCCGATAAGTTCTTTGAGAGGGAAATCATTCAAGTCCTTAGCCTCTTGAATGACCATTACTTTAGGGTCCCAACTCTTTTGAAGGGATCTCAAGATTTTATTAACAAGTTCAAAATTCAAAAAACATTTGCCAAGTACTTTTAGACTATTGACAACATCCATAAAATGGGTGTACATGTCTCCCATAGTCTCGCTTGGATCCATTCAAAACAACTCAAAATCATGCATCAAAATATTAACTTTTGAATCTCTAACTCTACTTATGCCTTCATGTGTAATTTCATGAGTGTGCCAAATATCAAAAGTCATTTCACAAGTAGAAACTCAATTGAATTTATTTTTGTCTAAGACGCAAAATAGAGCATTCATAGCTCTAGCATTTAAAGAAAAAGTTTTCTTCTCCAAATCATTCATTCATTCATTAGAGTAGAAGATATTTGAAAACTATTTTCAATAATATTTCATAAATCAAGGTTCAAGGAAAGCAACAAAACTCTCATATAAGTTTTCCAATAAGTGTAGTCCATCCCATTGAACATGGGAGAACGAACGATAGAAAAGCCCTCTTGAAAGTCGAAAAGAGCCATTTCTCTTAGGTGTTAAACCAAATGAGAAATAACGAGGCTCTTATACCGACTGTTAGGAATGAGTCGACACTAAAAGGGGGGTGAATTAGTGTAACGGTAAAAACATCGGTTTAAAATTTTCATTTCGATTAGAAACCAATTTCAGAAATGTACTTGACTTGAAAGCATGTTCGTAAATGTACTAAAGGCAGTAAGCAAGTAAAGTAGTTTGCAGTAAAGTAAATTGCTCAAAAATAGAAATACAAACTAGAAAGAAGAACACACTAATTTTATAGTGGTTTGGTCGTCCGACCTACATCCACTCCCGATACCTCCTCCAATGAGGTCACCAGCTTCCACTATTGATCTTTCTTGAAGGGGAAAGATCAATCACCCCTTTACAGAACTTTCACAAGTGGCTCACTCTCCTTTTACAAACTTAACACTTAGAAATGATGGAGCTGAACTCTCAAATTTTGTAAGCTATTTCACTATAGTTTTGGATCAGTTCTTATCACTTCTCTTGCCTTACCAATTGAGAAGGGGTATTTATAGCTCTTAATTGGCTTCAGATTTGGAGCTAAAAAATGTCCCATCCCAGATTTCCCGGGTCCTAGCGATACCATCGCTTGTGCTGGGCGGTACCACCGCCTATAGCACTGACACTAGGCGGTACCACCGCCCAATCTAGCGGTACAACCACCTAGAAGACTGTGTCTGGGTGGTACCACTGCCTAGACTAGCGGTACCACCACCTGACTCTGCCATTGGGTGGTACCATCGCCTAGTCTGGTGGTACCACCGCTTGACATAGTCTCGAAGACTGTGCCATGACAGTTTCACCTGTTGCGTCATTGTTTGGGCCTTTCACTTAGCCCAACACAACCTAATCTTAGGCCCAATTAGCCCCTAATTGGGTTGGCCTAATTTCAACCCAATTATGTGCTAACTACAAATTCTAAGGCATACACTAAGCTAAATAAGTCTAATAAGTCAAAGTTTCTTCCAACGAGTTTCCGACGATCTTCTAGCGAACTTCCGACGATCTCTCGACAATGTTCCAGTGGACTCCCAACAAGCTCCTGGACTTCACTATGATCATCTTGACGAGTTTCGATGAGCTTCTTTGGCAAGCTCCTGGACTTCTCGGTCAATTCCGACAGAACTTTTGATGAATGTTCGGACTTCCGACGAACTCTCGAACTCCCAACGAAATCGCGTTCTTAACTCTGGGACTTCATTTTACTTTATGCCTTGCTATCATAGTTAATCCTACACACATAAAATCTACTTCAATCTAGACAATTATTACAAAGCTTGAATCGAAGTTGTCCGACATGTCATTGGTTTATTGACGCTTCGTCCGATTCATCGGCGCATCGTCCTCTCTTATGGCCTATTGCTCAATCGGCTAGTTGATCTCCGCAACTCCAATTTTCTTGGTATATTTTTTGCTCTTCTTGGCTCGATGCCTGAATCCATGGCCCGAAGCTTTCTATCGATATGTCGACTGATCCTTTAGCTCGAAGTCCAATCTTCTGATATGTTTTCCTCCGGTCCAATCATAATTCTACTTGCTTTAATTGTCTCTCCCTGATCGACGCTTCCTGTGTTATTTAAAACACAAATCAAATCATAAACATTATTAATTTGTTTCATCATCAAAATCTGAGATTCAACACTTTAATGACTAGAAACTATGATAATGCACAATGTATGAAATTTTCATATATTGCATTTCATCACTATAATCAAAATTGTTTCATTTGAATTCAAATATTATGATTCCTTTTGAATTCAAGTTTGCCTTATCTCAATATGACATATAAATAGGGAGAGTTAAGGTTAACTCCATCATCAATTGGTTATCATCATCAAAATAAGGGTGATTGTTGAATCTCAAATTTTGATGATGAAATCAATTGGTGAATTAATGATCTAATCTATATGTTGAGTTAAGTGATGGAGGACTAACTATGATCGTGAGAAAGACAAAATGATTAAAGAAGAATCGAAGTTGGGCCAGAGTCAATGATCGGGCATCGGGCCTAATGAATCGAGGGATACACCGAAGGATCATATCATACATTGAAAGCTCGCCAGGAGTTCATCAAAAGCTCACTGAAGGTTCACCGGAAGTTCATCGAAAACTTGTCGGAAGATCGCTAGGAGTTCGCAGGAAGTTCGTAGAGAGTTCAGTTGAACAATTGACGTGCTGGACAACTTAGATTACATGTATCGTAATTGTTTTAGCCTTAACTATTATAGTTAGGACTTTAAATTTGAGTTAGTTTTGGGAGAAATCCTACTAACTCAATTAGTGACCAACTGGGCCAAAAATAGGGTTGAATTGGGCCGGTTGGATGGCCTATTCAGCCACTTGGAGTCATGTCAGGCAGTGGTACCACCTAAGGCTCAACCTCTTAACTGGTCTGGGCAGTGGTACTGCCGACAGTTAATGCTGCCAAGCAATGGCACCGCCAGTGCCCGATCTCTAAGGCTCTATTAGGTAATCATACCGCCTAGTGTTAGTTTGTAGGCGGTGGTATTACCCAATAATGGTAGCGGTACCGCCAGTACCTCGGAACCTAGGATGAGACAATTTTTGACTTTATTTCTTAAGCCATTAGGGCCTATAAATATCTAACTCTTTTTTGGGTTGTAAAATTGCTAAGTGTCCTCCTCCCTTTCTAGTTTTGTGATCATTCAAGAGAAGTGTGAGGCTTGTAAGGGTTGTCTCCTAAACCCATAAAAAGAAGAAAGTATTGTAAGAGGGTGGTTGGTCTTCGCCCATTGAAGGAAGACCATTAGTAGATGCTAGTGGCCTCAACAAAGGAGGAATCGGAAGTGGATGTAGGTCATGACGATCGAACCACTATAAATCTGATGTGAATTCTCTCTATGCCATTTCTTTCATGCTTTTTATTCTCATCACTCATTGATTTACTTGTTCACTGCCATCAATCACTTATGAATGTTTTTAAGTTTAAATGCTTTTTCAGATACAAGCTTTATCGAATAAATCTTCGAATCATTGAAGTTTTTATCGAAAGCACTAATTCACCCCCCGCCCTCTTAGTGCCAACTTGATCCTAACAGCACCTGCTTTCATAGCTGCTTATATGGGGACACTAGTGATATAGTATAGGTGCTCATTGGAGAATGAGTTCACTAAATGATCCGCTCACAGAATGCTAGATGACAAATGATACTTCATCATTAGAGAGTGATTTCATTATCCCAATTGTGTATCTAGTCCTTAGACTTGAGACACTAAGGATACCCTGTATGAGTACTCAACTCTTTGATACCAGACTTATAGGTTTGAAAGTTTCAGATCTAGCATTGCCGATCATCGAGAATGATAACCAACTCTACAAAGGCAATTAAGTATCAATAGAGGATCATTCACTCTTGATATCATGAGAGGAATATCTTGTGTATTCTCGCTAAAGTAAATCCTGGGCCAAGATCATTTATTCTTTGAGTATATTTATTTATGAGGGTAATCCTGAAAAAATATCAACTATCTCGCACTCCTATGAGATAGGATAGGAAATCCAGTAGGATTCCCTATTGGGCATGACTAGGAAGCTAGTTCTAAATGCCACTATTTGGCATGACTAGGAAAGGAAGCATTGATCATTCTGTGATATTAAAAAATTAGACAGTACTATTTTTGCTTATGTTTCGACTGATATCCATTTCAAATTATCATGCATTATCAAGATAATAGAAGATAGTCCTAATAATCATGTTGTGGATCACATACAGGGACTACATCTATTTTTAGTTACCGACACATACTTGGTGTCATCGGTATCCCTTGAATGTAATTGGATTGCTATTAATGTTGATACCTCAATGCTCCATATTTTGTAAGTTTAGGTTGCATCCTTTACAATCATATCGGTGATCCAATTGTAGTCATTACTGTCGGAGTCTCTACTTGTAATATCCTTCAATTTTGAATTAGTTATGATAAAATTATTTTTTAATTATTTTAATATAAGAATTTATTTAATTATTTCTTGTATTAAGTAATTTTTATATTGGATGACTAATGTTAGGACCAAATTATGAATTCTAGAATTTGGATATGATTTATGAAAGTTTTCATGCTGAATTAGTAGAGGAGAAAAATATGAAAAGAAAAGAGAGACATAGGACATGTGTCCCTAGCTAAATAAAGGAATGTATCACTTATGATTTTTATATTATTGATGCCTATGTGTTAGAACCCTTGCAGATTCTAAACTTGGGGTTGATCTCTTTAGGGGATCGGCCTCCTCGGAACTCTATAGGGGTTTCTCCCTCCAAGTTGCTGCTCAAAGGCTGCAGAAAAGATTCATCTATTGCTTATCAAAAGAGGAGGAATACATGGCTATTTATAGGGCTTCTAAACCCTAACTCCTAATAGGACTCCTACTCAAGACTCATACTTCTAACCAACTCCTAATATGACTCCTACTCAAGACTCTTACTTCTAACCAACTCTTAATATGACTCCTACTTAAGACTCCTATTCCTTTACAACTCCTATTTCTTCTCTAAGAAACAACCTCCTAACCCTAGCTAACCTCTTCACCTCTTTAATAGGGGTCGGCTTAGGTAGGTTTTACATGAATGTCCTTCTAATTAGGACTCTCCTAGCTAGAGTCCTAACACTATGCTTCTTTGATGCATAGTTGCCACATTATAACTCTTATATTATCTAAATACTTATAATTAGAGAGAAAAAGAGAAAAATGTTACCAAGTTAGAGTTTCTTGCACATTAGAGAATTGAAAGAGAAGGAGAAGTGAAGTGTGCTTGGTTTGGCTTGAGAATTTTGGGCAAATTCAAGATCTTTATAGATTAACTTTCAAAGTTGGTGTTTTATACCATCTTATAGTATTTCTTATCTTTGATTCCTTTTTATTTATGAATGATTTATAATGCTTTACCTCTTTTCAATAGCATAAACCTCATTTGAGTTGTAAACTTGAGAATTTATGACAAATCTTAACCTAGCTGCATTTTTTTCAATATAACATTCTGTACAAAATTTTAATTTGAGGAAAATTATTTTTATTAAAAAGGAGACTCTTATATCTTTCTTTTAGTATTTTATTTAAATAATTTAAAATATAAATATTTATTCAAACAATTTTTTTAATGGACCCCTTGAATTCTATCAATTAGAGACAAAATAGTTTAAACTATCATAATTGTTTCAACTAAAATATTTTGTACAGAGCTCAAAATTAATAAAACTCGAAAACTAAGCTCTTATATTTTTCTGTTAGTACCTTATTTGAATAATTTAAAATTTAAATACCTATTCAAACATTTGTCTAAATCAATCTCTTAAATTCTATCAAATAGAAAAAAATAACCTGACCTCTCTACCTTATTAGAAAAAAATGGAAATAAGACTCTTGCATATTTTTTTTAGTACTCTATTCAAATAATTTGAAGTACAAATGTTTATCCAATTATTTATTAGAATTGATCTCTTGGATTCTACCAAATAGAGATAAGATTATTCTAACCTATCCATAATCAATTGCTTATACATTTCTTTAGACAACTCTAATTTGTATAAAACTATATAAAATAGACTTGTATATCTTTTTAACAATATTTTATTTAAATAATTTGGAGGATAATTGCCTATCCAAATATCTAGTGAAACTTACATAATAGATTTTGTCAAACAAGATTATTCTTAAATTTACTAATTCTTGCTTTTACCTTTTGAAACTTGATTTTGTTAAGATCAAGAATGACACTAAGAGGGGGGGGGGGGAAATTAGTGCAGCGGATAAAAATGATAAATTTCAATGATTTCGGAAAACTTCATTCGATGAAATTCTAACTTCGACGAAAACCGTTAATTTGACTTGAATAAATTTGCAAGTGAGTAGAGAAGAGGGGATTGGATAGTTTGCAATGAAGCAAAGTAAAATACAGTAAAGAGAATAAGTAGTAAGGAAAGAATACACTAGAATTTATAGTGGTTCGGTCATTGTGACCTACATCCACTTCTGATTCCTCCTCCGTCGAGGTCATCGGCGTCCACTAATGGTCTTCCTTCAATAGGTGAAGACCAACCACCTCTTTACAGTACTTTCTCCTTTTTACGGGTTTAGGAGATAACCCTTATAAGTCACACCTCTTCTTGAATGATTGCAAAACTAAAGAAAGAGAGGAAGACTCTTGCACTTTTACAACACTTTTACACCCCAACACTTAAAGATTTTTCCACACTTAGATATCACTTTGTTGCCCTTTCATACAGAAAAGGGTGGGGTATTTATAGGCCCCAATGGTTTCAAAATTGGAGCCAAAAAGTGTCTCATCCCAGATTTTTGAGGTACTAGCGGTACCACCACTAGTATTGGGCAGTGCCATCGCTTGACACTCTAACACTGGGCAGTACTATCGCTTAGTTTGGCAGTACCATTGCTTGACAAAGTCTTAGATACTAAGCTCTAGTGGTACCACCACTTAGTCTGGGCGGTACTTGTTAGGATCAAGAGCAGCACTAAGAGGGGGGGTGAATTAGTGCAGCGGAAAAATTTCGTGATTTTAGAAAATAGTTTGTTTCATTTAAAACTGATTCCGATGAAAATGGTTTCGATTAAATCTGTTTTGGAGAAAAGTTATACTCGAAAGCTTTCATAAAAGAGCAAGAGAAGATTAAGGAGGTTTGTAGTAAAGTAAATTACACAAAGTAAATGCAAACCGAGTTTTAGAGTGGTTTGGTCAATGTGACCTACATCCACTTTCGGATTCCTCCTCCGACGAGGTCTGTGGCATCCACTAAAGGCCTTCCTTCAATAGGTGAAGACCAACCACCTCTTT